>JAOEHY010030881.1:30797-41466 GCA_025447955.1 Psilopsiagon aurifrons
TGCTTGTGTCGAGAGGCTGAAGCGAGAGCCGAGCAGGGAGGAAGGAAAGAGCAGACCTGGCTGTCTCGCTGGCGGCCTCTGTGCTTACCTGAGAGCGCTAGATGTCCACTTGCGCCTTTGGGCAGACTAAAAATCTGGGTTTTGTCATGTAATCGCTGTTTTGGGCCAGTTTACTGAGCATTCCTGCTGTTAACACGTACAACAGACACCACTATGGTGTTGGCTGAACGCTGAAAAACTTGCCTAGGTGCCCAGTCTCTGAATACAGACAGTTTTATTTCTGTCGTGTCACAGAAGAGCCCTGTGGGTTTGTTCTGCCAGTGAAACTGTATCATGATACTGTAACCTATGCCACCAGATAAAGCTGTTTCTAGGGGTATCATGGTGGTGTTTTGAGCAGCAGTCAGAGGGCCCACCACTTTCCGGGCTTTGATTCAAAGGGTCTGTTGGCCCCAAACAGGTACGAGAAAACGGGTGTGCTGTTGGTTCTCAACCTCGCTGGGGCCTGGTATGTAGGGTCAGCTGGGACAAGCACAGTGCCTCAGGGTGAGCCTCCATGCTGCCCTGCTCAGTGTCTTCACCTCCAGTGCCACCACTGGTGTCGATCCTCCAACCTGTAAATTGGCTGTGACCAAGAATCCTGATTTGTGGTTCCCATTGAATTTAGTTGTAACAAACGGTGCAGCTAACAACGCTTTGTTCCTCAGGGCTGGGATGAAGGTTACACTTTATTCTCTGTGAGTGTTGACTTATCACATGTAACATGATAAAGGGGATGATAACATGTAACATTATACAATGCCATATAACAACCTGTACCAATTGGGAATTGTGCAAGCCTCTGAAAAACAAGTTTCTTGAACACAAATTGCTGGGTCTGAAGTTCCCAGGAAGTGAAAAGGAGACATGATGGAAGAAAATATTCTAAGAAAAAACATTTTGTTCATAGCAATAAATGTGTCAAATACCTATTGAGAAAAATATATATGATTTTTTTTATGCTTGAAACAGTTTGGAAGACACCCCCCCCCCCCTTTTTTTTTTTTCTCTAAAGATTATTTGACTGTGCACATGACTTGTATAGTAGGTAACTGGAACTTGTAAAATAGGTGTGGATAGTTATGGGCAGATATGAAGGCGATGCCTTCCTAAATATACTTCTGAAAAGCTAAGAAGTGACAAGTGTTTGTGAAGAGGTAGTAAACGCAACACGAATTTTTCTGTACAGGAATAATTACGAAGAACACGTGTTTTAAAACAAATCTTCAGTTCATGCTTTGGCCATCATAGGCCAGCAGTTATGAGATAAAATACTTGACTTACATTGGAATTACTTACAGGACAGTTGGATTTCCTTCTAGTTTAGTGATGATGACTTAATGCATAATTCTTAGCTTTTTCTGCTCTTCAAAACATCTTAGATGATCTCAAAAAGGGTTACTTAGATGTAAAATTCTGATGAAAGGGCAGGGATTTTAGTAGGTGGTTGGGGCACATTTTTTGGCTCAAAAAGGTGATGGTGGCCTGTTCTGAATTCAAACTGTAAATTCAGTGTACTTGAGATTTTAGCAGAGTACTAATTTGAATTTAACAGTGCCACATAGTACATGAATTAGTAGAAAATAACCACACCTCTGAGGAACTGTAAAAAAAGGCAGAAGAAAGTTATTTGATTTGTTGGGGAAAAAAAATGGAATGGGGGGGTGCCTTATCATACATCACCTCTATCTTTTCTGGGTTTAGATGAAATGATTTTTTATTATCACAAGAAAGAACAATTCAGCTAGTAGTTGTGAACACTTAAAAGATGCTCTTTTACGATAATTAGCAATGATACATGTGAAGTCCAGAAATCGGCTGCATAAGTTATTCTGCTGTTTTAGAAAAAGGAGAGGCCATAAAATCAGTAGCTTTAATCACACAGCTTTTATAAAAATATTCAAAGAATTGTAAAGCACTCTTCTAAGTAGCATTATAACAAGATCTGGAAAAGAAAATAATTCTGAACTTCCCTATTTTTTCAAGGAACTGTTATTATTAATCTGTTTTGATACAGTGTTGCTGTTTTTTCAGCAGATGGTTCTATTGCGTTCAGTTTTACAGCTTTTGAAAAACAAATTTCCACTTACAAGTCAGACTCATTTGAAGTAGAAGTTACATCTGACACTGCAGGACCAAAGTCTGCTTCATTTGCTGATGAGACTGGAATTCTTGCTTCCATTTGATGAAGACATCAGTAGTTATTTGCACAAATAAAAAAAGTGGGATTTGGCTCCCAGAATTTGTGAAATATGTCAAAATTGAATTCGTAGAGTGAGGTTTCAAAACAAATCTGTATTTTACCTCAAAAGATACCCTTTTCAAATTATTTGGAATATATTCAGTGAGAAAATCTGTTCTCTCTCACCTGATGAAATAGCTCTGGTGTAGTGTCACTTCTCTTAAAGGGTTCTGCCATGCAACAGTGGACAAAAGAGTGCATCGTCTCTTGAGCTGGTTGCCTCAAGACATTCTGCTATACTGCTGCAGCAGCTGAAACAATACAATTCACCAAAGCTGCCTTTCTTCTTGGGGAAGTACTGGCTGGTTTGTACAGAAACCCAGCAATGTCTCAGTGCTTCTTTCTCACCCTTGTCTCTCTAGAAAGTTGAAAATAATTATAATGAATTAATATAACTGGAGAAACCTGTCAGAGGATTAAAAAAAGCAATGTAGTATCCCTAACGATCTGGAATAGTTAATTAAGTTCTCTTATAAATGAGTTCCAAAAATAACTTACTTTCAATAAGTTATTCTGAGAAACAGTCACTTTAGCATACCTGAGCTGCGGTGCC
The DNA here is from genome assembly GCA_025447955.1 of Psilopsiagon aurifrons. NCBI lineage: Eukaryota > Metazoa > Chordata > Aves > Psittaciformes > Psittacidae > Psilopsiagon > Psilopsiagon aurifrons. Next base: position 33,632 of record JAOEHY010030881.1, read on the forward strand.
TGTTAGAAAAGGGCCAATTATCCAGTGATTGGCAGTTAAAGGTGAACTAATGAAGTTCTTAATTAAAAGATTTCCTAGTATAATCCCCAGTAAGTAACGAATGCGGCATATATAAAGCAGATGTAACGTTAGAAGAATATTTCCATTTTGAAACAAAGAGTTTAAAAATCATCTCCTGCTTTGCTTAGTCCAGACTTTGCCAAGTCTGAACAGGAATGTTTTGGTTTCTGCGGGTGTAGCTGGCAATATGCCACTATTGCCCCTCACTAGGGCATCCTGCTTTGGCTCTCCTGCAGTCAGAGGTGTTTCCCTTGTCTAACAGGTGGCAGAATTTCTGCTACTTTAATGCCCAGAGCTGTTTATGTAATGCAGAAAAATTATTTGAGATTCTGCAGGAGGATTTTTTGGTCTTTTTAAGTAAGAAACTGGCTACAGCATTCCTTTAGCTGCCTGTCATTTACAACTTCCCTGAATTTTCATTTACTTCACAGTAAACATGCTATTATCAACTCTTCTGTGAGATATACTGGAACTAAATTTTGGGAAAAAACTTCTTGTTTGGAAGCATGAGATGTATTGACATGGTACTGAAATCTGAATGAAAGGAATTTCTCAGGAGGCATGTCTCTCCACCAGGGTGTGGAAGGACTCAAGGTCATCCTGCCTACATTTTAAGCTCACCAGATACAACAAGCATCACTCTGAATGGTGTGTAACCTTGCTGCCAGTGCACTATGCCCAAGATGAAACAGCCTACTAAGATTAGCTCAAACACCTTGTCATGCTGTTCACCTCTTTAAATAGAAATAGGCATACAGTGACTTCAGGTCCATCTCTAACCGTTCTCCCAGATATGGCTCCAGTGATCAGTGCTGTACGTGAAGGATGATTTACTGGGCCTATGGGCTTCTTGCTTTTAAGTGCTCCATATAAACCCTACTAAAAATATATGCAGCTAATCCTGTAGTTTCTAGTTCAGATAAGACAAGGTTTTTCATTTTCATAGGTGATTTGGCTTGTTGCTGCAGAAGTGTGAAATCCAGCAACTTTGCTTCATCCTCTATATAGCATTGAAGAAAACTCTCAGACCTGTATTTGTTAACCACTGCAACAGAAACAGAATTTTGCCTAAGATAGCATTATGTATGTTCTTGACTAAAAGTCAGTGGTCCTACTATGATGTGATGCCAATTTTTCTAACCTTTTGATGAACTTAATTTGCATTAATCCATGTGCCAGTCTTCAGTGAGTCAGAAGTCCAAAATTAACCTTATAAGGTTAAATCACCATCAAAATGTCCGTTCTTTTTCCATTTCCAGCAGTCACTAGTGCAAGCTAAAATTAATATTTAATGACAGCTGAACAAATTTTTAACTTGACTAGCTCTATTTTCAGTGCTTGAAATTTTTATTTTATTAGTGAAACTACTAACATTAATTACCTCCAAAACAAATTGTCATGTTTGACTGGCAAAGTCCTTCATTTACCATTTTTCTGTTCAGCTTAATCCATGGGATTGTAATGTATTTTTCTTCATTTGAAGTCCTTCAGTACTTTCAAGGGGGAAAAGATATGTCTAAGCACCACCAGCTCACCAGAAAGCCTGTAGTACTAAAGGAGTTTCTATTCTACATTGCAGTGTAGAATAGAATTGATTGCATTGGAAATTGTTTGCAATTTCCATTGATTGCAATGGAAGAGTTGAGCACAGATTTTGTATTTAGAGGTTAAAGAACTTCTATATCCTCCTGCCTTTAGGGTGGTGTGTTTTTTTTTTTCTGACTTTCAAAGAGAAAAAAAATGGATTTTTTGAAATGTTTTGATTTTAAAATTAACATAAGATTTAAATACAAAATAAATGTGAGAACTCTTCTAGTGTTACAGTGAAACAAATGTAGATCAGAGGTGAGTGTGGTAAAGAAGTACATATAAAAGATTCAAAACCAAGTCCCTATTATCTAACATGATACTCTTCCTGTGAAGCTATATTAAGTGCCAATGAAGACTGAAGATGGAAATTTTGAAGCTTTTCTGTGTGTTAGAGACTATGATCTCCTATTACCCATTCTAGAGGAGAAGAAAAATACCTTTCAGACTCAATGATCCTTATAATGTGTTCATCTACCCACAACTTTGAATCTAAGGCTACAGGCTTTCATTTTGGGGGAGTTAGCCGCCTATTTGATGGCTGCAAAGCACCTAAGAAAAATGTTGAAATGGATAATAGCTCATGAGAACAGAGAGAAATTAGCTATCTAGTTAACAAGCTTAAGCTACAGCTTCTTTATCATCATGAGCTAAACCACTGGGAGCTTGTTGGCAGAAATGACTTGGGTATTTTTACAGAGATGCAGAAATTTTGAGAAACAGCTTTCAAAGAAAAGATTCAGAAAATGTAACTGGTGCAGTGTAAATCTAAAAATTAACTGTAGAGTCTGATTGTGATGGTATGTAACTTGGGATCATTACACACTTACTAAATGGTTCTGCAGTTTGTCACTGATTAAGAATATTTGAGCATGTTAAAGCTGCTGAAGTTTCATGGAAATAAGCAAACAGCAGCTTTTTCATCCTGTTTGTTTCAGTGCAAAAATCTTCCTGTAACATAAAATATTTATAGCATAGCTTTAAGTAATAAAAAGGGCTATTTTCTCTCCATATCACTGTTTCTATTCTTTCAGTTTTGCCAGGACAAATATTAAGAACTTTAGCAGTCAAGCTGCTTCTTAACTGTGTCATATTTAATTGTCATTTTGTCTCACAGTCAGATTTTTCAAAAGTGAATTTATCTAGTAAGTATAGAGCTATTTTGACCTAATTAGCAAAGTAGCAAGCTTAATTTTGAGCAATAGAGAGAAAACATTTAATCATTGCAGAAAAGCAACTGATCAATGGTATCTTTCAATGTTCCATTGAACTTTATTGCATCATGCATAGTGTAAACTACTGTCATAATCTGCCTCTGATTTTGAGACCTCAAGGAAGGGTGGCTGTGACAATGCCCTTTGAAATAACATTGAAGCTTCAGCTCCCATGTCAACATCATGCTCTAATCAGTGCAGTCTTTTTTGTTGCAGGGTCTTCCACCTTATAATTGACCCTGACATATGCTATTCACTCTACCCCTTGACTTTGGACGTATAGTGCCTGTCATGGTCAATTAGTAGGTGGTAGAGCCTGCAATCACACTGGCTGTTGCTTAAAATCATCCTACACAGTAAGCTCTGAAGTGACAAAATTCAAGTCTAACTGAAGGGGAAGAGGGGATCTAGGCTTTGATAAAACTAATATTCTTTTTACTTCTATATAGAAAAATGTCAGTTTCCATCATGGCATGTATTACTGAGACAAATGGTGATAGTGCTATTTCTGAAACAGGTTAAGGAAAAGTACAAAAGACTTTACCAAACTCGACATACTCTGAAATGGGGAAATTGTCTGTATGAGCATACAGTATGCATAAAAATTAGATTACACTACATTTGAAAGGCAGATGAGAATTTAAGAGTGACAAGTGGGCAAGCGCTAAAAATAAGGGCATGTTTCTTACTTTCCAACAGTGCTTTGTCTGTATGCTTTCTTTGATGTTGTATAAGCTTTGAAGAAATACTTTGCAAGAGTCTGAAAGATACTTCTGGTTACTATATTGGTAAGAACTGGTTTTGAACAAAAACTCTCTTCTAGTTGCCCATTGCTTCTATAATGCCTGAGGAATTGGGCAAAGACAAAAACAGGACACCTGCTTTCTGGTCTTAGTGTAAGCATTATGATTTTCAAAACCAGAGTTTTGCAGTCATTGGATTAGTGCAATAACATTACAGAATTGTTACAACTTCAGGAATAAGGGCTGAGACAGGAGACAAATTTACCGTCCATCTGCAGAAATTTCCTGGAAAGGCCAGGTTGTGAACCAAGGGTTCATATCACAGATTGACTGGCTGTAGTCGTCTATGCCATTAACCCAGTGGAGCAGCTATCCCTGTTTTTTTTCTGTGTGGACATTAATTTTAAGTTGCTAGTTGCCATTGCCTGGTTTGTGTTGCTTATTTGTTTTCTTGGTTTGGTGTTGGTTTGGGGTCTTTCTGTAAAAGCTGAAGAGAATTTTAGTAATCTATAATCTCTCTTCAGTCCCAACTTATTACCTACAGGGATCTTCCACTGATTTGTTTCACCTTTGACAACTTGCATAATTCTCTTACACCTAAGCAACCCAGCTCAGAAATAAGCCTTAAAAGACCCATGGAAATTTACTCAGTTTTATAGGTAATACCAGATATAATAATCTGAAAAATTTTATTTGGTGATATCTTTATTACATATCTTAGCCTGAATAGACAAGGCCCTAATTAACATTCATACAATTATCTAAGTCTTTTGAAGTCCATCTGTACAGTTTGTCTTAATTATATCTACATAGCATACCAATCCCAATAAATACTAAACGCATACAATGCAAGTGTTTTTTATTTAAACCATACCATTGATTAAGGATGGAGTGTTCTGAAACCATTGTACATGTCTGTATTTCAGTGTATGGTTGTCTTAAGACTTGAACACCTTCCTGCTGAGCTACAGAGTCCTACGTATATTTGGGAGCTGTTACTCCAGCAACAGCGGTATCCAAACAAGTCAGCTTTGGAAGTGGCTAATTTAGCCTCATATGGGTGACTTTACTGGAATGTATAACCCAGCTCAGGTGCTGCAGTTACTCAACCTATTAATAAATATAAATACCAAAATTACACATTTTCAAAATAACAAAAAGTGCTGCACCTAATGTGCATAATATGCATGCTTTTTATCTACCTTACACAGAAGAGTTAATTCAGCTTTCATCAGTCTGTAGCTGTGAAGCAAGGAGAATAACTCCTGACTGGTTTATAGTTTAAAGCACGATTGAATATACTAACAGGGCTCCATGTAGTACTCATTTCAATGTATGTAATGTATTTTTGAAATATTTCATCTCTATACATGTCTGATCCTCTAAATAAGGGGAACATCTCTATTGCGCTTAAGAAGCAGAAGCAGTAAAGCCCAAAAATACTGACACAACACCAGTGATCTGGAATTTTACTCTGTGGTCAAGAACTTGTTGATCGTTGTGTGATCATTCATGTGACTTCAGCTGCTTAAGTGGGCCTAGCTATTCCTTGCAGAGTATTTTGAGGTTTACAGGGGTTTACAAATATACAAGTTACAAAACATCATTGTGATAAGTAAAAAAAAAAGTATTTCTGAAACATTTTAACTCAGTTGTCTCAAAGATCAGTCCCTAACATTTAGATGATGGCAATTAAGGTAAATACTTTTTCTCTAATCAAGAAGATTATTTACAATCTTAGAAATTTCTAAGACTAGGATAATTTTAGTGTTTGTATGCAGGTTCTTCTGGGGAAGTATGCAGGGACATCACAAACAGTGTTTAAATCTCACCACGGCAACTGATTTTTCTGTGCTCTATCTGTAACATATTTGCAGAACTGTCAGATGGGGAGAGAAACTGCAGTGAGAAAATAATGGTCAGGTTTGTAGTACAACATGAAAAAAGTATCAGACATTAGATACATTATTTTAAGAGCATATTTTGACTAACTTGAAGCATTTCACAAACTTCTCAAATAGAAGCTTTACATTGATCTCTCTGCAAGAATGACAAAAGGAGAAGGTAGGAAAAGGTTACATAGCTAAAGCTGACACAAATCCTAACCAAATACAATTAATACGGAATACAAACATGGTAAATATTTGGATGGTAAATCTTGTGGGTATGGGAGTCAGAAGGTCACTATGAGCTTTGCAGTAAAGATTTCTAATACGGTATACCCAGTATCTCCTTCCTCCATTATGGAGAAGATTGGTAAAAAAGCAGAGCTTTGAAAAATGTGATTCTCCCAGGCTCTTCTGTATACATCAGCATTAAAACCAAACATTTAAAGACAGCAAACTGGCAAAACCTCAGTGCATTTTTTAACCCATTTTCAGGCAGCATTAGATCAACAACAGAAATAATTGCTGTCAGTTTGTACTTTTTGACCAATAATTCTTTGTATTTCCTGCAAGAAACTTGAGTGATGCAAATGACCTTATTTTTACAGCATGCTTTTATTAAATAGTTTATTATTTTGGCAGACTAATAAAGATTTTGGTATTTGCTTTTATTTGCAATAATATTACCACCACATAAAAAAGGATTTTATGTTCTTTTTGAGGAACAAGGAGGATAAAAGTGTTGATGGATAGTGCAACTAAGGCATCAGCAATGAGCTGGAAATGAGACACATAAATATGAAAGCAGAGCTAAGAAAATAGAACTGCACCCTTGGCCTTTCTTAAAAGAACATGCACACGCAGTGGTTCATTCATATAGTTACAGAAACTCCTTTTGTTTTCAGTGAGTCAGTGAAAATATGCAAAGACTAAAATGTTCCCACGATTCTCAGTTATTTGGGATATTTCTGTAGTTAATGTGGTCATGAAATGTGTCTAAACATGTAGATATATGTCTGGTGATGATGCTGATTTCTTTGTTGTGTATTTTATTTGAAGTATGAATTTGTCCCTCTTTCTAGCTGTATCTTAGCCAAAGGTGGTGAAACAATATCGATTTAAAGTTTTCCCTTTTTTGCTCCCAAACAGAGCTAGTTCTTCAAAGATCAAAGAGCAGAGACCTAGTAGCCAGGTTAAACAACAACGCACAAAATTTAAAAACAAAATTTATCAGTCCTCTAATCAAAAAAGCCAAGATAGCATGTAATAGCATTAAACTTATTGTGTCTTGAATGGGGGGGTCATTTCGGATTGAAAAAATTACGACTACTATATTCAGTCTGCAATAATCTGACCTCCTTAACAACTGATGTGGTTGGATACTAGGAGTATTCGGCAGTGCATAAGAGTTTCTCAGCATCTATTGTAATCTGAACCTCAGTTCCTTAAGGTAAGGAATATATTTAATCAAACAAATAATTGGATATGCCTTAGAAATAATTATATTCCCTTGATAAAAGGTACTTAAGATCTAAATTTTACACCTCAAAAAGACATCCGATACAGAAAAATATGAATAGAGCAAATACTACATGAAAAAAGGTGAACAGGCAAACAAAACTTTGCCTCACTGGAAATTTTTATGTTCCATTTGTGTTTTCTAAAATGCAGCCGGAAAGTAGGAATCCTGAAGTATGAGTTTCATAGAAGAATAAATCTAACAATTAATTATATGTCAAGGCTTAAGAATCGAAAAACTGCTTATGCCCATTGCCAGTCATTCACTCCCTGTCAGTAGTAGTTCACATCTTTCCTGGGATGGCATCCAACCACAGTGGCATCTAAAATATAGCAGGCTATATTGTTACAGTTGGAGGTGAAATCGAAAGTTGCACCAAACAGAAGTGACAAATTCACATTGCTCAGTGTTGCCTAGCAATAAGAGATGAGTTTATTATGAACACTGGCTCTATCCATTGCAAAGGGGCTTTGTATTCACACCAAAATGCCACTACTTTTACAATCAAAAGGGGCAAAAATAGAGTGGGCAGAAGGAGGAAACAGCCGTAGTAGTTGTAAGCACTTTCTGTATTTCAAGATTCCTCTCTGTCTTTTGGGGACAGTTCAGGAAGAAAAAAGCAGAGCCTGCCTCTAGCTGAACTCTTGAGATTGGCCAGGTAGCTTGTTACGGATACTAATCGTTCTTTCAAATTCCCTTAGTAGTGTCAGAATCTTCAAATGCATAAAATCTTTACTGAGTGTTCTCAAAAGCTACTCAGTAGTGTTGTTTTAATTGTGCAGAGCTTTCAATTTGCTTCAGCTTCCACCCCCCCCCCCCCTCAGCT
>JAOEHY010030882.1:0-10124 GCA_025447955.1 Psilopsiagon aurifrons
AACATCGGTGTTATCAGTGCTGTTCCCAGGCTGAAAGTCAAAACCACAGCGCTGCACCAGCTACTAAGGAGAAAAATGACTGCTACTGCTGAAACCAGAACACACATAAACTAAGCAAGCTCTTGCCATAGAAAATTGCCCTGGAGGGGCAAAAACTAAAGATGATCAATAGCATCCCGGACATCACAAGTTTTTGGTTTCTTGCTGTAGTGTTACGCCTTAGAAGAACTAACAGACTTGCATGGACTTACTGAGTTTTTCCTGATTGGGAAGGGGAGAGATTGGGGGATTTTAAAGCTTTGGGGTTTTTTTTCTTTTTCTCTATTTGTATTGGGGAAGAGGGTGTGTGCATGTGTTTGCTTCCAAACTATTCAGAAATACAACCTATTCTGAGAACCTGACAGGACAAAGGACCTTTCTAGACTTGCGATAGTACTTGGCCATGGAGCTGATATGGTATCCATGATGTGTTGCTGAAGTATCTTTTATCTCTGCAGCCGACAATTCTATGCCACACTTTAAAAGGGACTGCCATCTGTTTTCACAGATATATTTTCTGGAAAACCATGGAAAAAGTTGAGATTTTGCCAGATGTGCAGAAAGAACAGCCCATTTCACTGACTCTTCATTTCACACTCATTCCTTTCTTGTTTGGGAATTCCATGTATTCTTATTTCTAAAGAAGCTTTGACATTTGAAAGGGTATACATAAGTGCCACTTCCTCATGAAACGTTTTTGAAGCACATTCAACCTTCGCTGCAGCTGAAATGTCAGGAAAAAGCTTAAGCTGGAAGGCGCAATATCTCAAATGCAACATTTGCAGTTGGCAGCTGCTATAACATCAAATTAAATAGCATGCTAAAATTTGAGAATACTTAGTCCCTCCTCTTTTCTGAAATCCTAGTAAGACCTATTTTGCTACTGGGCACCTTCAACTCTTCAGTGCACGTTTTATCTCATCCAACTTATTTCTCTGCACTCCTGTGATAATGCTGCCCATTAACCTCAACAGCTCTTCTCCCTTCTCACTGTTACGCTACTTGGTATGCCCATAGAATGAAGTCATAACCCCTAACCTTTATTTTGCCACACTAAACCGGACAAAATCAGTCTCATCTGTGATACACACTCTCTGGGCTTTCTCTGCACATGTTCTAACGATATTCATAATACCCTAACTTGATTCTACAAACTAAGATCTTCTAAAGGATCTCCATTGTTTTAAACTGAATTTAATAAATTGAGTAACTATGCGTTATGAGAAAGCACTATCCAATTCTATTTCCAATACTTCCTCAGGGGACTTCACCAAAATTTTTGGAAGGAATAAACAAAAGACAAGTAGTCCAACTTAATGAACAGTCCTTCCCACCACTGTATGCAAGTCCCACCAGAAAAGTCAATACAAAAAACAACTGTAACTGTATGAAACTATTTGTTGTCTATATCATGTTACTAATCAATATTTAGAAACTGGAGTTACCAAAGTAAAAAACATTCTTATCATTCTAGGAGGTGGTTTGAACATCTGTCTGGCTCCCAGACTTATGAAAACAGTTCCATAATAGGTAATACTGTTTTTACATGTAAAAATGTAAATGTCTTTACATTGTAAAAGAGATTGATATGGCTATATGCCAAAGTACTGTACAACTCCAGAAGGACAGATCCGTACAATAGACTTGGTACATAAAATTTGGGGTTCTATACCCAATAAACTATTTAGAAATCTCACAATCTAAATACCATGTGTACTTCAGTTTCCTAAGTTTCACTACAAGCCCCAACATGTATAGCTTCCTCTAGATGGGAAAGAATGGCTTGGTACCCGCTTCACCCTGACCTCAAGCATGATTCAGAAACTAGGTGGTCTCCTGACTCTCCCCCATATGACATAAATCCAGGTTCCTCTGACAGCTGGTAGCCACTGATTCTTTTGTATGGCTGGAGAAAGTTACATAGCCTATTTTCACAGCAGCAAGTTATGTTAAATTCAGTTTTCATTCCTCCCTCTGCTTACAGGTGACTCCCAATGCTTTCTTCCACTGCAGTCTTAATCAAGTCTTAAAGCTGAGGGTACAAATAATACCTACCCTTCCTGCTGATTTTTTTTTTCTTTTTTAACTCTCCATGATAGAAGTTACCCAAGCCTGAAAGGTATGATTAGAAAATAGATTCCCAGCCAGGGCACTAAACACAAAGTGCCAAGATCAGACCCTGATCCAGTCACTGCTGAATGAGCCATTCTGCTCTTCTGCAGGATGGCTGCTCCATGTGAAATCTGTAGCCTAGTCCAGAAAATCAGTTCTGAATCAATTTAATTAAGCAAAATCATTTAATAGGGAGCATAATGAATTAATCCTGACAGCAGGTTTCTTAGGTTGCAGGTCATTTTTATAGACAAAGCTACAACATTGGTAAGGGTATCTGCTCACAAAGTGGACGCTGCAATGGGGAATTGGCATTCACTGATTTTGGCCTCCACATAGAAAAGAAAATCAGAAGCAAGCCAAGAGCCAAAATCTGATGGCAGGTTTATTTACAATGAATGTAATAATGTGCATACATATGCTTGTGAACATCTGCATGATATTAAGGTTGTTTTTACAGCTACATAGATTGTTCCGGTACTTACCAAGATAAATGTACTTTTGTTTCTTTGCCTCAAAATTTCAGTTAGACATTTGTACCATGCCTTTATCAGGTATATTCAGATTCATATTAAACACAAATCAATGCATATTTTAATGGTGCCATTTGTCTTTAAAAATAATAATAATAAAAAAATAATTTTCTGCCAATACAGCCAAAGATCAAATGAAATAAAACCTAAAACCAAGAGGTTTCATTTACTGTGCCACAGGAAATAATGTTCAAGGTGGCAAAGACAGATCTATTTAATAATTCTGTATTTTCTGCTAATTCTTCAATATGCTTAGAGTATTTGGGATTTAGCCAGGAAGAAAACCAAAAGCACTTCTGGTAGTTGAGCAGTTCCTCCTCCAGATGTTTGTCAAGTTGTCTTTGCACAATTGATTCTTAGGTAAAAGGATTTATATTATCTTTGTTCACTACATTCACCAGGAAAATAACCCGCCCAATTCCAGAAATACATGCACTTAACTTAACAGTTTAAAACACAAAAGAAAAACGTGCAAAAATACTTGGAAATAATCTATTGGCAATTTCACGCAATTGGCTCCATCTGCTTTACTAGGCCTTATGAATTATTAAACACAACATTTATAAATATATTCCTTTGACAACTGCCATTAATGACAAGATATGTTTATATAAAACAATCCAGCACAGTTGCAACTATTCATCTGTTTCATTTTTTAATAGAAACTAAGTTTTACTCCCATATTTATAATCTGAGACATTTGCTTCAGTTCTAAAATTACTCCATCTAATTAAAGATTAGCTTTGATAAAACAGAAACTATTATTAGCTTTAATATGCTAGCGAATGAAACACAGAGACAAGATGACACAAAGCTCTCCCCAGGAGGATTCTGAACTCATGAAAACTGGTTTAATTAGTGGTTGTAAACTACATCATATTGTGATCACAATGTTTTGGGTTTTTTTTTCAAATATGATGTTCCTATGAAGTGCTTTGTAGAAATGAGTACCAATGCATTCTGGTAACCAGGATTCTGGATTCTGACTTTACAGAAAGAACAGAAAATGAGAATTTTTGTCAAAAATCTATATGCATCTCCCTTACTGCACTGCATGTCACCAATTCTGGGAAAAGACATGCCAATCCCAATTTAAGGAATTAATTTTACCTACACATTTAGTAAATACACCCCCATAAGTTTATAAAAAGAAATAAAAGTTTTTATTTTCCACATATTCCACATTTATTCTACTCTTTTTCTTCTAAGAAGAGTTTGATAGGACTTACAAACCAACAAATTTTGGACACAGTTTATTAATTCTGCAGTTCACTGCATTCCATATGAGTATAAAGTTGAATTATCCTCATTCTTATAGCAAAACACAAAAAATAAGGTAGAAAGAAATGCAACAGTTCAAAGAATTAAATGGTTTTATTTGTGAAGGTAGGACAACCATCAAAAAACTTGCTTTCCCACCTTGAAAGTGGACACTCCTAACTCTATCACATGCGTATCTTTAGCAGCAGACAAATTTGCCTTTAAGCTATGACAGTTCACAGCATACAGCACTCATGTTAAAGCCAAAAGCACTTCCTTAATAGAGTAGATGCGTTCACAGACACCCAGCTTCAGACACTGCTGCAGAGCCCAATTGCTACTGTGAGGCACAAACATTTCCTGACCCAAACATACTCAAAACAAGTAGGCTGTGCAAAGCTGCTGGAAAAGTTGGTGACTTATTTTACCAATTTAGGAAAAGTTAAATGATCACGTACCACAAAACTGGAGATAGTATGTATGTGTACTGAACCATTAAGCAGGAAAAAAAAAAAAAAAAAAAAAGGTGGGGGGGAAATAAAAATCACCCTGCCAAAAGCATAACTTCTGACTGGTTTCTCAGGCATGTTTAAACACAAAGCTCAAGGGCAAAAGGGAATTACAGAGGCAAATTACTGGCGAGGACTATACTAATCTGTAAACAGAGGAAGGTACCAACTTTTAGAAAGCAAAAATAGAAGGTCAGATAGATGTGATCTGCTTTGCACAAAGCATATCCAGAACCTCTGAGATGGATCTGATTTTGTTCAGCCTCATAAAATACTGACAAAATTGCCAGGCAATCCTTGCGGACAGCCTGGCTTTCTAGGGCAGACAAAGTTATCATATTGCTATGAACTTTGCCAGCCTACTTCTAGCTTTAGAAACAAAAGAAGTACTTAAAAAGTGTCTACAGTAAACAGATTTGTTTTACTGATCTTCATGTCTGAAGGACTGCGAGAACTATTAACACTTGCCTGTCTCCTCAAACAGAACTGGCAAATAATTCAGATGGACTTCAGCAATATATTTCTTAAGTAAGGAACTATGGGTGTTTAGTCTACTTAGTAATTTAGAACTTTCTGCTTTTATGTAGCAAATGGCATTTCCATCCTTAGATCCCAGCGCCAAAAATATCTAGTATTTCATTCCAAACATTTAGCAGTATTACACTGACTACGCAAACATAAATATATAGCTGCCAGCTTTGCAGAATAAATTCAAGTTGCAAAATACTTGACATCCAACCTGTTCCCCAGAAGGAACTTACTCTGCAAGCAAAACAGCAAGATAAACAACTATAAACAACTATAAACAACTCATCCTTCCTTCAAAACTAAAAATCAAATTTGAGTATCACAGCTGATTACAACTTTCACCATCATATGGCATGAAAAAAATACAAAAATAAGCCTTTATAAAATTATTATTCCCACCTCTTGGATCCATTTATCTTATGCATGTGATTTCCTTACATAGAGCCGTTAAGTGGAGTGACAGTTACTCTCAAATTCAACACAAACCTGTCATTTTTCAGACAGGAGACTGCAACATTTTCAGAGAAGTACATGGAAAAGGTGATGCTGCAGCAGTGTTATATTCAGACTTCCTGTATCAGCTAGCAATTTACCAGGTTGCGATTCATTTTCGAGCTACCAGAAATGACAAAATTATCATTTAAGGGTAAATACATTAACGCTATTATCAATGTCTTGAGGGGAAGAGGATCCAGTTTGTGGCATTTTTATATATGTATATATAAAAGTAAGTATCCCATAATACAGATTTTTTTATTTCTTAGGTTAACTTTTTTTGACAAAAAGTGGCATTTAGTGACATGCTTTAGTGCTTTGGTTACTACTTATTTTCATGATAAAATCACAAACAAAAATATAAATCTATTCCCTAGATCTCATAGATGCTGCCAGATGAGCTACACCCCCTGTTAAGCATTAAGTTTCTAATTAAGGGAGATGAAATCCTCATGTGTCATGGGACTAACAGTGAAAGCAATAATCTTGACTGTATCTTTCCAGAGAACCTACCACACATCTATAGGTTGGAAGTACGCCTATGAGCATTTAATGGTATGATTTGCATTTTAAAAGTCCCTCAAACATGGAGTTCAAATTCTTGATGCTAAGAAGGATCCTAATAGCACCTGCTGGGCTCTTCCATCAGAGAAGGTGAACACAAAGGAAAGAATCTTGTAATGACATGCTCTCACTGCTGTAGCTTGCAAATGTGGAAGGTGGGGAGAAAGGATTAAGGCAATTCCACCAAAAGTCTCTCATACTTTCCATTTAATTTAATATGGCTCTAATTTGACATTTACTTCAATATGGCTGTGGGTATGGGTGCTGGGTACTGCAGCCAAGGAATTTTCAGAATACTTGTAAGATACCTCAAGTATGAAAATATTTATATACAGTGTAAATTGTCATGTTTTATTTTCATCCTGAAAGGAATGTGACTCACTTTACAAAAAAGAGCAACTGTAGGCTTGGGGGCCATTACCAAATCCAAAGGAAGACACATCTTTTCCCATATGATTTCCCACACGATTTCCCACAGATAAGATCCCATAAAGCTTCAAGCAGCACGCAGCTTTGAATGGCACTAAAGATTTTGCAATGCCTGTTTTCTGTGAGACAACTTTAAAGCAGAATTGCTGTCTGAACAGTTATAACCATCTAACACTGCATCATTCGACTCTACCCCCTTCCACCTCATATCACCTCCCTCCCTGTTCATTTCCATTTAAGTTCCTTAATCAGACAAATCCTTTCCAAAAGATCATGAAGTAATTTACATATGGGACAAAATGAACACACCCCAAATCACGTTTTATGAGCAGGCAGCTCAGATCCATTTGGTGAAGGATGATCTGCTTGCACACACAGGCCCACTACCACAAGTATTTTTTTTCTTTACAAACAAAGCCTTTTATTGTTTACAAAAATCCACCTTTATTTGGCCAACAGAGCAAAACAAGATCTTTTCTTTTTAAAACCTATTCCCACTACTGCAAGCTATTTCAATTAAGCAAGCAGAAATCATGTCTGAGAAGGAAAACAGGTCACACAACAGAGTACTTAAACACACAGGCAGTTAGCCACTCATTTTTTTTTTAACATTTTCCCAATCAGTGTTTTTCTTCTGTATAACTCATGAAAAAAACGTTTAAACAGAAATACCATAGCTTAGCATGAACTGACTGCCTGTTAACCTTTTCTTCTGCTACAGTTTGAGAAAAGCAAATGCCTATTTTGCTCTTCAATTCTTAAATATTTAAGTGCTGGTTTTAAAATGTTTTCAAAACACACAAATCTGACTAGATGAAACTGGAAAGCCTGTTGTCAGTGTTATGCTAAAATCTTCCTAGTTCAAGTCAAACATACGAATCTCCTAACATCAGCAGTTCATCCTCAAAAATTTGCTAACAGAGATCACTTGACCTTTGAGGTGCTAGAAATACCATAAGTAAAAAATTCCAAAACATTCTAGTGCTAGACCCACTAAAATGGGAAATTAGCATGAGCATCAGCAGTTTAATGCCCGAGCTCTGTCTGTCTTCTCCTCCCACCCTGACAAATCTAAAAACTGTTGGCTAAATCCCACTCCTGAAAAGTCACAGCCACTACTGGCTATAAAATCAACTGCTACCAAACAGTAGTAATACTAGCAACTATTGAAAAATTATGACCCAAAGTAATGAATTGGGACTTTTTTTTCACACCGGTAAAATTAATTCATTTTTTTTGTATCTTGCATAATATTCTCGTTCTCTATGTGAGACATCAGAAGAGGGATAGTTCATGAAGTTAGTCACAGGGCACATGATGTTAATCAACCCTACTGGATTATACAAAAGTGCTCCTTGCATGTGTAGAGTAAAATGCTTTGCAAAAACGTAAGTTGCAGAGTAACTGAATTCTTTTCCTTATAATACCATACCCAGAGTCCGTTTCTTTCAAAAGCATTAACAGTAGCTACCACATTCTTCAACATGGCTGAATTTACGACACTGAAGCAGCATACCTATTGAGTTTAAAAGCACTTTACAGAATTAAGACATTAGCTTTTACTAAATTTGTCTAACACATATATAATAAAGATATAAAAACCCATTTAAAACATTCACATATCCGAAGCAATTTAAGTTTAAGCAGATTGTGCATGATATTTTCCTCAACTTCCATAAGCTACTCTCTTTTGACCTATTCCCAAAACGCAGTTCAGCATAGAATCATAGAATAGTTAGGATTGGAAAGGACCTTAAGATCATCTAGTCCCAACCCCCATACCATGGGCAGGGACACCTCACACTAAAACATATCACCCGAGGCTATGTCCACCCTGGCCTTGAACACCACCAGTGATGGAGCACTCACAACTTCCCTGGGCAACCCATTCCAGTGCCTCACCACCCTTACAGTAAAGAATTTCGTCTTCATATCCAATCTAAACTTCCCCTGTTCAAGTTTGAATCCGTTACCCCTTGTCCTATCACTACAGTCCCTAATGAAGGATCCCTACCCAGCATCCCTATAGGCCCCCTTCAGATATTGGAAGGCTGCTATGAGGTCTCCACACAGCCTTCTCCAGGATGCCCCAACTTTCTCAGCCTACCTTCATACGGGAGGTGCTCCAGTCCCCTGATCACCCTCATGGCCCTTGTCTGGACTTGTTCCAACAGTTCCATGTCCTTTTTATGGTGAGAACACCAGAACTGCACACAATACTCCCAGTGAGGTCTCACGAGGGCGGAGTAGAGGGGCAGGATCACCTCCCTCGACCTGCTGGTTACGCTCCTTTTGATGCAGCCCAGCAAGCCCTGAACTGTTGAAGCAGACTGGTGTTTCTCTTAAGACCGCAAAAATATTAAGCAAACAGATATCCTGTTAAAGATATGAAATTATGGGAGTTGAAAGGCAAGCAGCCATTTTTGAGAGCAAGAAGTAGGCAGAAGGTTACAGGACCATAAATTGTAGGATCAGGAATAAACTATTATGTTTTTGTCCTAAAGGGTCAATGGTATCTATATGCTGTCTGGGAATTTTTTAGCTTCTAATACATCAGTGGTAGTTCTCTTCAACTTAAAGCAGAGCATGGAGTAGAGAAAAAGCAACCAGAAAATCAGGACAGCAATTAGCACACAGCGCTTCTACAGCTAGCCAGTTGTACCTAGTCACCTAATGCCAGAATTTCAGTTCAGTTGTTTGATTGGTTTTGGAGCTCTTTTTTGGGTTGTTTAAAAAAACAAACAAACAAACAAAAAAAACCAAAACAAAAAAACCAAACATAGGAAATATAACTTCACTTTTGCTTTTATCTTTTCTTTAAAACAAAAAAGTAAATCTGAGAAAACATGCAGTTGTTAAAATTTGCCAACTTTCACTTAGGCTTTGAAGCTTAACCAACCACATATCAAACCATGTACTGCTTGTGGTTTCAAGACAGAAACAATGAATTCTTGTTCCATAACTATCACAGAGATGACAGTCACCTGCTGAATCACCAAAATCATATCCTGGCACACCCACATTTCTTCTGAGGTACTTCCCATTCAGTTGCTGTCTGGGTACCTGTTACTTCTACGGAAAAAAAGTCAGCAAGAGGTGTGTGCTTTTAAATTGCAGCTTAGCTTCAGAGCTATTGGTATGATATTGCTTTAGCTAGAAAAATGAGATTTATGGGAAGTGGTGCGGGTTAGACCAGTGGACAGTGAGGTGGACTGAGAACTGGCTGAATGGTAGAGCTCAGAAGTTGCGATCAGTGGTGAGGAGTCTAGCTGGAGGCCTGTTCACCAGTGACCTGGATGAAGGTACGGAGTGTGCCCTCAGCAAGTTTGCTGATGATACAAAACTAGGAGGAGTTGCTGAAACACCAGAAGGTTGTGCTGTCATTCAGTGGGACCTTGATAGGCTGAAAAATTGGGCAGACACATACAGTGAGGATCAGCAAGGGCAAGTGTACAGTACTGCACTGGAGAGAAGAAGCCTCAAGTACCAGGACGTGTTAGGGGCTGACCTGCCAGAAAGCTGCTCTGTAGATAAGGACCTTAGAGTCCTGATGGACAAATTAACTATATGTGCCCTTGTAGCCAAGAAGGCCAACGGTATCCTCGGCTGCATTAGGAGGTGCGTGGTGAGACGGGGGGGGGGGGGGGCCCAAAAA
>JAOEHY010030882.1:10159-26675 GCA_025447955.1 Psilopsiagon aurifrons
CCCCCCCCACAAAATCACAAAATGAAATATATAAAACTTTAGAATCAATTTTAAGTAATGATTCACAGAAAAAATATAGAGCACAGCTAGCGAACATACTGAGAATTCTGGTAAAGGTAAACCGTTATAGTTTTAGACCTATATGACCTTACAAAATGAGTGTAAGAAAAACAGGCTAGAACAGGACATAAGGATAAGGAGTACCTGGAATGGCAGGGGCCCATGATGGGCTGCAGTTAAACTAACTGATAAGTAGGAGGACAGGATGATTGTTATGTCTATGGTGGTAACAAACTGATTAAGCTGGTACAAGCATCTACTGTGTGTGCTTCAAAGGCTGCCAGCAGTGATGCAAATTGTTGGAAGAAGTAAATGAGCCCCAAAGACCACCACCACATTTTGTACGCATGGGGGGAACTTTCTGGAAAATGATGTAATCCATACAAAGTCGCATGAATGTGTATGTATGCTCAGCAGCTATATGAGGACAGCTTGTGTAACAATATGGGACACACGTTAGGAGGAGCTGTCCCGCGTGTCTCCCGGCGCCGCAATAAAGAATACCTGCTTGTCAACATAAAACTTCGTTGGCAAGTTTGTTCCTGGAGTTTTCTCCGAATCAGTGGCCATCAGGTCAAGGGAGATCATCCTTCCCATCTACTCTGCCCTCGTGAGACCACATACAGAGTACTGTGTCCAGTTCTGGGCTTCCCAGATCAATAAAGAAAAGGAGAGGGTCCAGAGGAACGCTACAAAGATAGTAAGGAGACTGGTGCATCTCTCCTCCGATGAAGGACAGAAAGTTCTAGGCCTTTTTAGCATGGAGAAGAGACAACCAAGAGGGGATACTATCAGTTCATGCAAATATCTTAAGGATGGGTGCCAAGAAGATGGGCCAGACTGTTTTCAGTGGTACTCAGCAACAGGCTAAGGGACAACAGGCACAAACTGAAACACAAGGAGTTCCATCTGAGTGTGAAGAAAAATTTTACTTTGAGGGTGACAAAGCACTGGAACAACCTGCCCAGAGCAGTTGTGAAGTCTTCTACAGAGATACTCAAAACTTGCCTGGACGTGATCCTGTGCAACCTGTTCTAGCTGAACATGCATTAACAACGGGTGCTGGACTAGATGTTCTCCAGAGATCCCTTCCATGTATGAAACTGAACAGTTTAAGTATTCTACTAGTAAAATGCAATACAGAGTTTTGCCACTATTACATGAAAAGGATAAGGAGGTAGGTTTGGAATGTTTCTTTACAAGAGCATTCAAGTCTAACCCTCTCTACTTAATGATATTAATGAATAAGCACTTTCTAACAGAAATCTCTCTTTAAATTGATGGAAAAAAACCCATACACTTCACAAAACAGATGAAGGGTTTTTTTTATGCCAAATCAAAAAACTTTTCAGCAATTTAACACAATAGTTTCTACAATGACTGAAGCATGGCAAGAGAGTCAAGTATGTTTTTAGAGGGTTGTTTCCTTTCCAGCCAAGACTGTATTATCTCTACTTGGGATACAGGACTTATTCCCCACTTATTTCACTGTCAAGGCCCATAGATGCATCCTGTTAAAGCCACATGCATGCACTCAGCCTGAAAGATTAGTCCTTCCTTGCTCCTTGCAGAAACCTCTAGTCACCCCCTGCACTTAACAGGTTGCGTCTGAGGTCAACACAGCCAGACCTGCATTGTACTACACAGAGAAGACAAATGGATTGCTTGGGGCAGAACTGGAGAGATACTCTGGAAAGACCCTAAAATCACCAGCTTGGTCATACATAAACAATAAGAGTCAACACTGAAGACCTTATTAAAGTCAAGGGAAACAGTATCAGCTACTCTCCCGCTGTCCACGAAACCAGGCATTCTTCATAAAGGGCAGTCAGGTTTATCAGGCCTGATTAGCCCATAGTCTACAGATGATTAAGACTGGTACTCTCACAGGTTTACAGCTGAGGAAGGACTTCTTCCCTTCATGAAGGGTAGCCATTTCAGAGTTGTACATCCATGTCAGAAGAAATGCTGAGGAATTCAGGATAGCTGATGCTCCTAACACTGAAGGAATTGGAAGCATTCCAGCAGAGGACCCGCAGTCAGCAAATATAGCTTGAGAGAAGAAGAAGAAAGGGGGACAGAAAAACACAGGCTGATCCATTCCTAAAAACCTCTTTCAGCCAAGGGGCTCAAACCTTTCCTGCAGGGGAGCATAAGCTCTGTGCTCTACATTCAAATGCTTACAAAGTGCATGAAGAGGAGGAGCAACTTTTTTTCCTTCCACATCACCGGGAATAACTCAATAGTGTTTATGCCACCTGATTAGCATACTGACCAGGAATTCATATTTGCATTGCTGTCCTTCTGAAGGATCAGCTACAAACCACGAAACTATGTACTAGGCTCTACGTGTCTACAGTCCCCCATTAAATAGGTCAAGAAAGCTTATTAACAAAAGCCTTCAGTATCAGTGCGCTGCATGACACCAGATACATTTCAACATCCTTCAATGTAACTGAATTAACAGCCAGGTCTCTGGTAAGAACTATATATAGCACCATGCAAAGCATGATGGTATCAAAGCAAAATTAAGAGCAGTTGTAAGGACAAGGAAAGACTGGGATTGTTTCTTCTCGGCACATCTCTTATTGTCTGACAGAAGTACACCAAACGACAAATGGTACAAACAAGGACGAGATTGGGACCTACCCTTATCTTTTCCTCCAAACATGCGAAATATATACGTGGCATGATTTAAAAAATAAAAAAAAAAAAAATAAATCAATAAGGAAGGACATCCTCTAGTTTGTTTCTCTGACTTAGACACCAAAAGGCAAAATAAATTCACTGAAACAGAAGATTTTGGTACAAAAAGCTAGCTACTCATGTTAGCCCACAGGAATTGCACCACTGAAGATGTGACAATGCAGTCTGATCGGGAAATCAGTATTTGACCAGCCAGTTCATGGACTTGCTATAGTAAATTTCTACTTTATGCAATCAGATAGAATGTGTCTTCAGGGGGCAAGCATGTACGCCTTTTAGCTTATTAGATATTATATGATGCCATGCATAAAGTGTGCAGTACTGAGCAACTCAAAAAGCACATGGGCTGAATTTCAAGAGACAATTATTCAGTGGAAAAAAAATGAGCATCTCTTTGTTCAATTAAAAAACAGAGTTTAGCATGCATCACTGAGGGCAACTAATTCCTATTTAATGTTTGCAGCTGGCAAACAGCAAATCTCTATTTTCTTAAGGCAGTTTCAGATAACTCTGTTCTAGTTCTTCAGTTTATTCCATTGAAGTTTCTAGAATACCTATAGTAAGTTTTATCATTAACAGAATACCTTGCGAAAACATACAAATTGGACAAGTTGTTGCGCATTGAGCTGCAGAACTCCCAGGAGGCTTTTCCCAGAACATTTATCAGTACATCATCTGAAACTCTGAAAAGCACTTTTGAAACTGGTTATTTCTTTTATCTTTCTCAGATTCTCTTTAAAAATACAGTATAAATTAATTGATCACAACAACTGAGCTCTAGTAACTAGAATTAGGCTCTAGTTATCTAGCTAGATTTCCAAAATGATTCGCAAAGCACTTATTCTTTAACTAGTTAGTGCTCTATCAAAGCATGTATGAAACAGAACTAACATTTTTGTTTACTTGGGAAAATAAACAGAGTTATAACTGAACAGAACTGAAAATATCTATACAGCTCAATCATACAAGCAACTCTTATTTCCTTATCAGAACACAGATGAAGTCGAGCAGGAAAAGCTAGGGCATTTCTCCTATCAACAAGCACAGGAGGAAAACTGCTGAGTCATCGAGGCACAGGCAGCATTAAAAGCTATTGCAGCATTAACAGATCATTTGTGCACATTTTTAAAGTGAATTCACACTGAAGACTTAAGTTACCATGACATATTTTTTAAGGTCACAGTCAAGCAAACTATACTTTTCAAATTCAAATGGATGAATGAAAAGCCCAAGGAAGGCATATGTTGAAAACCTGGTGCTACCTCTAATTATACTTCTCCCCTCAAATTGTATTTGGAGAAGGGATCAACAGTTTCTGTGGTTGCATAACAAAACCAAAAAGCTTCAAATCTCATTATCTTTAGCTGCTACAGCATAGTAATAAAAATGCTAACAAAGATTACAAGATTTGGAATACAAAGTGTCAGAGAAGCAGCAGTATTTCCTGATACAGCTTTTCACCTTGCTACCCATTCTGGGTTTGAGTGTCATACCAACTCTAAAAATGTCAATCTCCAGAGCACATATATGGTTAACACAGGATAAATCATAGTTTAGGCTCTGATCTTGCAAATGACAGAATATTTGCGGCTGCAGATATCCAGAGCAAAGTCCAGAACAGTATGCTTAAAACTAATCTATGGAGACTATGGAGAAAAGACAAATGCTTTGCATAGTGGAACACAGAGTTTTCAAGAAATTTTACAACAGCTTTGGGAAACATAAAAGTCTCCTACACTGACTTTCCATATGTAAATAATACATACAGGGCAGAGAAAAAGAGATAACCTTTTATTTTTCTCCCTCGCAAACGGAGTTCTAATAATGATTAACATTAATCATTGAAAACAGATTCAGAACAGAAAATCCAAACAATATGCTAACTGCAGTATTTGTAGCCAGCTTCTCCTCTTTATCCTACAGATAAATTGGCATACTGAGCTCTTTGCAATATAAACATAATTTTCAATTTTAGATGTTTGGTTTGGGTTATACTAAATGTCAGCTGCATCTGACCATAGCGGTTATACAGCTGCTAAACTGCATGACATGCTTAGTGACACAGCACTCCTAAAAAAAAGTTTCTGAGTAGGCTAAGAATGAGCACATAATAGTGAAAACATACACAGTTTGAGATTTAAAGTGATGCCACAGCTACATGGCTCTCAATCATCATTTGGGGGGATGAGAATTTAGGACTTCAAACTCTAAATCCCTACTTATGTTCTGTTACGTAAAATACAGGCTAAAATAGCCTGCAGCAGACAGACACAAATGCTCAGTATGAATACCAGAGGATCAGGGGCAGAAGGGGGAAATGTTGGTGGGCATGAGCGGAGGGTGGGGGGAGAAGACAAGTACTGCATCGTGGAAGAACAGACATGGATTAGGTAATAACTTGAATGGTATGACTGTCTGACACTGAAATAACTACACAATTCCAAGGTTTGCATTTTGTAATAGCTTTGGATCGGGGCCAGGGGGAAGACTACAAGAGGAAACACAGTTGGCTTCTTTGTGGGATTCCCATCCCCCTCCCCTCAATTTTTTTTGTTCCACTCCTACACTCTCAGGTAAGACTTAAAGACTCAAAGCAGCTCATTCAAAAAAGTAAAAATGAATTCATAGGCACAGCAGAAACACCAAGTCCTGGAAAGATAACTGGACAGAGAACAACGTAACTTCCAAGGCTGGAAGCCAAACAAATTTAAGTCCAGATAATGTTTTAACAGGATGACATATCTGCTAGAAGAATCACCAAGAGATGTGGTGGATTCTCCATTTAACTTAGTATCAAAATTGAACAATGATCTACAAAATGCACAAACTATGGGATGTTTTCTGTCTTGGGAATACAAAAATGGCTCAAGACAGTCGTGAATCAAGTAAGACATGTCAAGCCCACTGGAAGATGCTGGCAATGGTACATTCCTATATAGCACCAACACAGATACTTGAAAGCAGGAAGTGCAGCCTGATTCCACTGCTCTACCCTGGAAAGCTTTAGATTTTCCTGAGCTGGGAGTCAGGAGCATCTATGTATGCAGCAGAAAGAGCAGGGAAAGAGGGTAATTCCAAAGGGAAGTCACACTTTCAAAAAATAGATGAGGAAAGTTGCCTTAGACAAACAAGGCAGGTAAACATAGAGACAGTCTGAAATAAAATCAAGTCAGGCCACATCTGCTGAATTATCTGTGTCATAACTGCCTGAGCTTCAATCAGTTTGTTTGTACTTTCAGGTTTGTTTCAGACCACCACCTAATACTTGGCAGAAAGGCTATCTATACCCTCTAGGCTGTAAATACATTGTAGCTCTTCTCAATGTGACAGAATAAATACACTGTCTTCCACTTTGCCCATCCTTGCCATCTGTACATCTTAATCTATCCTCTCCAGAGCAGGAGCCACACGCAACCTGTTCTCTCCAATACACAGTATGATAGAACAAAGGGCATCACAGGAAAAATGCATTATATCAAAGAGCATATTTTATGTGACGACAATGGGTGCACTGCAAATTCAGGCTACATTATGCCAAGGAATGTGTGTTAATGATATTACAAAGTAAAATAAGCAATGCAAACTTACAGGAAAAATTCTTAATTATTTTGTTATTGCTAGGCTTGCCAGAACCACTTGTATACAACATAAGAAACCAATTCTAAACTAATTTTGAGCAGAAACTTTCTTCTGCAATTGCAGAATACTGTCCTAAAGGCAAGAAGGGGGGAAAAAAAGCCCCAACACATTCTTTAAGCCACAGGAATTCTTACTGAAATGGATTAAAGGATAATTAATCAGCAACATGTTAAATTTTATTTCTAATGTATCAATACACATGCATAGCACAGCTACTTCATTTTAGATTCTGCTAGCTTCTCCTTCATTCTCACTATACCTTTAAAAAGAAAAATCATGCTGCTATTATTTAAAAAGTGATCTTACAAGCTCCACTTTTACTACTTTAAGGTAACCACTTCACCAAAGCCCCTTGAAGATCTATTATAAATGTTCTTCCATACTGCAGTAAAGAATTTAAATGATTATCAATTCATCCTATAAGGACCAAAGCTAGAGGCAAAAGAGCTTTCTCCTTTAGTATGCATTGGGAACACAGACTATGCCTAAATGATCGTCCAGTTGTTCTCCAGATGCTGAACTCACACTAACCTGCACCCACACAAAGAGCTGTTGTCCCATATTCCACTTTATATTTTTCACCGCTGAATGCACACATGCATGGGCACTTACCATCAAAACAGAGTAAAATAATACCAGGACAACATATAAAGTCTTTCTTTACTGACTGCCAGCAGTCACCTGCCTGATTTATCCTAGCCTCTTAAAAACAAGAAGCCTGCCTTAAGCCACTTTCAGGAAGTATCTTACATGCACAAAATAAATACTCCAGCAGTGATTTAAGCTAACCTGCTTGACTTTGAGGACTGCTAATCCACTTCAGTACAGGCAGGTATTGCACTGCACCGCTGAGAAACGACACCACCTTAAATCACTCATTATCTTTGACTCACCATAGAACAACTTTGAGTTTATATTAAAAAAAAAAAAAAAAAGCAGACTTGAGACACAGTATTTTAAGCCACAACAGAAATTTCTTTCATAACTAACAAGGTCAAAGTTATATATATATATATAGATATAAGACCATGCTAGAATGCTTGAGATGGGGATACAGAAAGCCTTCAGACATGAGATAGACTTAAGACTAACCTGACCACACAGCACTGGTGTATCTAAAGGGTAGTGATACAAAGGGGTCACTTAGCAGCACAACACCTTCACTAAGTACAGCAATCAAAAGCAACTACTTAATAGGATCAGTAACTGAAGAAAGAGGTTTTGAGGTTCTAGAAGGGAGGTGGGGGGAAACATACACTCATTTCCTATGACTTGAAATATGGTAAGCATGCAGCAGTTCAGCCTGTTTCAGTTGACAATATGGAAAAAACACTCACCTGCCTGTAGCTCTGGAGAGAATTCTGTACCACCTTAATGACAGGGGGTAGGGGGGAAAGGGTTGGGGGGTTTTGTTTGTTTGTTTTTTCTTTGTATGTATATATACACTTAGCTTTTCAAGTAGCAACAAAACAAAAAAAAACACTTGCAGACATCTAAGTAACATACATTCATTCAAATTGATGGAACTTCTTGAGATGTCTTTCACAAAACAGTTCTTTCCCCCCACAACTCCCTTCCGCTGTGAGAAAACAGACATTCACTCTGGATTATTTAAACTTGGAAAAATGCAAGTGTTCTCCTTGAAAAAATATCTATTGTTAAAGCAAAAACTTGGGTTTCCTTTCAAGCAAGATCATACGATTACACATTTATATTTTACTTTCCGCAGGAATTTACACACCCCCTATTTGCATCCTGTTATTCATTTAGCGTTTCCCTTTACTTCGGCATGCTGTGTTAATAAAGTGGACCTGTTGGCCCAGTCTAGGCACTCAAGGTGACAATCAGTGCTCACTCTTGCATTTGTCAGATTTATTCTACAGGTCTTTCCGCATGTATTTAACTACACAAAACATTCCTTCAGAAAAGCAGTTCTGTGAGAAGCACTGCATAGATCGTGGAACTCCAAACTAGGAGTTTTCAGGGTATTTGGATTAGTTCTGTACTTCAAAGAACTAATTTATCTTTTGGAGGGTAAGTTTCAAACGAGACAGACTCTATGTTATTTAAGTACATTAAACCAGTACAAAATCTTATTTTCAATACTGGATCTGTCATAGTTACAGATTAGTTACTTCCGTTTATCTTCAGTGATTGATGCTAGCCTTTAAACACCTTCAGATAGATACCAACTACCAAGCTGATTCACGGTCCTACAGTTCAAAGGCCTGGAAATTCTAAAAAAAGTCTTTTTTTCTGCTAAAAAACCACCAAAGGTTAAGAACAGCTTTTACTGAAACTCCTCTATCTGAAGGTATAAATTAAACTTGCTTCATCTTACACAGTTCAAAATGTCTTGCACAAGATAAGCAACATCAAATTGTTAATCTTTTCACACTTTCAGGCTTTTTTTATTTTGTGGACACCATAGGAAAAACAGTTTGTTGTAATGCACATAGTAGACACATTTACTTGCTGTTTAAAAAGTCATTTCCTGTAAGGCAAATTAAAATCCTGCTACTTAATTAATTACAGTACAATTAAATATCCTATATTCTACAGCTGTGGTCCAGTAAGGTAACACTAGCTGCATATGTTTATCAAACATGCATATCATCCTAATAGTATACTACTGAGGTGAAAAAAATAGGTTAAGTTTGCTTTAGTTCTGGATCCATAGTAGTTAAAGTGCAACCTGAAATGCAAATGTAACTTCTCTGCCACGAATATATGTCTAATTCATCATCACTGTCACCAGTGAAAGCTTCCTTCACATTCAAATTAAAACCAAGCAACTGACGTATGTTTCGGTGTGAAGTGATTTTTGTCTGTTTATAGCCATGATTTTTTCCCCCCATACAGAAATCATAGCCTTAAACCCTTTTATTCTAGGACCTCAAAGTGCAAATTGTCAGGGTGTGGGGAGAAACAAAAATCAAGCACTTCCATTGCATGAGAAATTGAGATTTGCTTTTATCACTCCATCCCACCTAGGGCAAACCACTTGCAATCTTGTATTTGTTTCAGAACACAATTTCATGAACCTGATGCGCCAGGAGAATTCTTTCATTTCATGGGAGCAAATATTTTCATTTGAAAAAAAAACAGTGCTAGAAATATTTCACCTGCTCTAGCCTTGAGACACAATAAATGAAAATAAGCACCCTGTATTCCTGCAGGAATAAGTAGAACTATCTTAGGCAGCTAAGTTTCTTCAATCCTTTCATCCATGGCAAGAAGTCACCATCAAGAGGCAGAAACACTAAATCTTAAACTGGTAAGGACAGGGGTTATTTTAAAGTCCAAAACACTCTGTTTAATAAATAAAAATTTAAAAATTGCAACTTTATATCAACTCCATGTAAGTAAGATTCCTTAGTTAAGGCTGACCAATATAATTCCATCTTCACTGTAATATTACAAAACTTCACTGATTCACAGAAAAGAACAATTATTAAGTACAAGCTGCCTACTTTATTCCAGCAATGAAAAGGAACAGACTATTTCTGCCTTTGAAGAAACTGGCATGAAGCCAGCCATCGCATCTCTCATCCTACAGAACAGCTAAGGAAGTGAAGGAGGGGTAAGGTTCTTCAGTCAGCTCTAAGGCGGTGCAACAGAATAATCAAGCCAGAAGCACAAGTGCTGCTGTATTACCCTTGACAGGACTGGGGTCAGTGAAAACCTGCCCACACAACTGGAGAACCTTAGCTGTCATCTTAATGTCTCATGCTGTGCATTAATCAGGACCTGAATACAGGAAAGACTTTTCCCTCTATTCTTTAGAAATCACCTTTGCAAGAAACTATAGGAAGGGGCAGTAGCAACTATACTGTATCAAAATAAAGTCATTTTTTATGCATCATTATGCAAAACAACTCAGAGAAACTCATATGACATGTTTTAAACAGCAACAGTGTTACGAAGGTAATTCTCAGAAAGGGAAAAAAAAAGAGAAACGTCTTAAGTATCTTTGACAGTCGAATGAAAATGACTGGAAGACTCATTAAGGACAATATTACTTCCAAATGCAAAGCTTTGAGAGCCTGGTAATTTAAGTGAAATATAAGTAGTTACATTTGGTTTTCAAGAAACTGGAAAGTTTACTTCATACAATTACATTGCAAATACCCACGCAACTGGATGTTCCATTAAAATACAGATAAATTTAACAGTTTTAAGTATTTAAACAGCTGAAATCAGCATACAGTATAAACAGTGTTTTACAAGCAGTCCAAATAAAATCCCAACCCTTACCGTCAAAAAAACTTTTGGCTCTCAGGTAACTGACGCTGAGCCTAAGCACAGACAGCTTATCCAATTTGGCAATAACATCTTGAGGGAAAGGCAGAAGACTAGCCAAGCGGTCCAGCTCTGCATTTAAGCGGTCCCTGTGTCTCTTGGATGGATTGGACTTGACTCCTTCAGCTGGGGATGGCTTTACTCTGTGGCAAAAAACCCAAACATAGTATAAACTTAAGTTACTTCCCAAAATTAAGGTAAATATCTGCATGTCTAATGTTACAAATTGTCTTTAAAACCTTAACAAGCAAAATGTTTCTTCCAAGTGATTTCTGTTTCCCTGTGGAGCAGAAGAGGAGTGGAATTATTCTAAAATTGTTTAATCCTCTGTCCAACACACATATTAAAATGAAGTAGTGACAGCTACAACAGCTATTTGAACACATAATGAACATTTGAAACCATTAAGTTTCAACATTTTTTTATAAAAAGCTTCCTACACTTTCACTCAAATGTAATTTGAATTCTTCAAAATGGTCATATTACAAATAATTCAATAACTTCTAGTAATATTTGTGTATAAATGCATTTGACAGCACACTTTCACTTGTTAAAGTTTTTTTACAGGCGTCCTTAATTTTTGTTAAGGTTTGGAATAGGCTATCATCAATTGCATACAACAAGCATTTTAGTAACTTGCTAGACAACAAGGCATACAAAACTGCATAAGTAAACAAGAGATACAGCTCCGTCAGCAGGGAAAAATCCTTGTAGTAAACACTATTGAGATCATCCTTTAAGTCACTTCTCGGCTGAAAGAATTCCATTTGAGCATGAAGATGTCTTTGTACCTTACAACAAACAATTTAAAAAACTATTACTGATGAATTATATAAAGTTTTTGCAAACTTGCATTTCTCCAGTCATACCCACCCTGAGCTCCAATTCCAGATACTTGCATACTTACACCTTCCCACATACACAGGCTCCTAGGAATAGGTTTAAACCCCTACTCACTTAAATTACAATTAGCCATTACAAACCAATACTGAAACCAAATCATTTATCTGCATGAGCTATATGGATTTTATGATATTTATTACAGTTTTCTAATTAAAGAGTGATCATTCCCACGTTTCCAGTATTGCAGATCTAATTGAGATGTGCAGCAGCTACCAATTCATGCAGCTCTCGTAAGAAATGTTGGTTCTGCAGTATGTTTCACTCGCAGAAATACTAAACATGAAGACATTCTGCAGTTACTTTCTTCAATATTTCATTTAGTCTGCTTCTAAACTTCACCCTTACATCAATTTTACAATGAGAAATTGCAAGAGCTCTGACAGTTATTTTAGCCACTGCTGAAAGTAAACTGAAAATTAATTTCATTTGTATTTCAGTCAAATAGTGATAGAGTGAACATTCCTATTTTTAGCTGGCTTTATGTTTTAATTACATTTCCTGCTAAATTCAAGATGTTAAATTCAAAATGTTAATACATTTCTTTAAATTCAAGCCCTTCTTTGTACAGGCATCATGTATTCAAGCATCACTTGTTAAAAACTTGCACTTAATCTGACTGCATTTCCCCTAGCACTGTGACTGCTGTTTCGCACATTAAAGGAGGCACACTCCTTACGTGAAGCCTGAAGACTTGGAAGACGCTGTAACACAAAAGGTTGTTCACACACAGAAATATATCATCATCAGCTACTTACTCCCTAGATGGATAAAATTAAGCTTGCTTGAGGGAAAGTTCTAGCAGAGCTTTATCCTAAAACCACTAGAAAAGTAGGGAAGCAGATTAATCAAGAAATATGAAAATTCTTTCTCTTGGAAAAAAAGCATAGGTTCATCACCAATTGCAATGGATGACAAACAAATGGATGTGTGGTTTGGTCACAAGCCCTGACTTGAGAGCCCTGCAGTTTACCATATCCCCATGTGAATATTAAACCTAAAATAATTCAGTAAAACTTTCTTCACATTTTCTTATTCTGGCAGAATATTTACTTGTATAAGCCATATGATTAATACAATTTAAATATAACCCTTATAAAATATAGTTCAAAAATCACTAAATGTTACCAGTAACATTCAGAGTTATTTCATAATTTTTAAGTATTAAACTGCCACAAACAGAGACAGGATAATAAATTCCAAATTTAAGCAGGTACCAGTTGTATAATAATCAGTGAACAGCTCACTACTATCAAATCAAACAGCTCTGCTTCTGAAAAGTGGAGGTCCCAATGCAAACCGTTCAAAACATGTCATCTTTTCCAAATAAACAAGCACTAAATACCAAGTCTTACTTTCACAACTGTCCTCCACTTTGCTTAAAACTTCTATAAGCACTTTGACAAGTTAGCTCAAACTATATGCAACTGTGCAGTTATCTCATCAAGCTGTTAGACTGATGTTTTGCCTTACTTCCTAATGATTTCTCTTACTCCTAACTAGTTCAAAGCATAAGGATTCAGTAAGTGTAGTATACAACACTTCTGAATATTAAGTCACCATTATTTGCAGCACAAATCTTACCATGCTCTCTTCCTCCAAATCAGACACTGATTTTCCCTAATTTTCCCCCTTGTCACCCAACTAAAATCCATTATATAAAAAAGCATCCTTCAGTGATGAAGGGAATGAGGGCGGAAGCGCCAGGGGCATGAGTAGCAAGCTAAACCATTTTCCATCCACTTATGTAAACCCTTGATGCTAAAGACAGCCCTAGCTACGTTGCAGAAAATTACCTTCAAGGAAAATTACATGCTATGTCAAGATTAAATCCATGTATGTGGTATGCGTTTTATTTAAAAGAATTAAAAAAAAAAGGGGGTAGGGGGAAGGACTAAAGGACGGGGTAGATTTTAAACTGATCTTTCAGTTCATGATCTTTTACCTTTCACAGGAAATCTGAGTTCCCTAATCAAAGGCCAGAGGTATCTACACACTCAGTGCCTCTGAACTGAGCTACAATTCTTATCATCCAACAGTGCAAGACAAGCAAGCACTCATAATTCTTGCTTTACAATTCAAAAGGATTTGACATTATAACATTAGCTGACCAGTATTTTCACGGGTCTGCTACAGAATACTTAATCAGAACTTTCCATTACATATGCTTACCATGTGCGCCTTTACGGACATTAACAGCACCAAATTATTGTAAAGAAAGTGCACGTGTACCTGAGTATTCATTATTATGAAAAGGCCAAAATAAGTTTCAATATTTACATGCTAATATGTATTTTTAAAGGGACATTGAAGTAGTTCTTTGAGAAAATGAAAATTCATGTTTTACATAATATGACAACAAAAACTATGAAAAGGAGAAAAAAAAAGTCAAAAAACAAGTACTAAAAGGCATGGTAACTGATTAACAATACTAAAGTGTGGAATTAAGTCAGGAAACACAATAATGTGCAAGATAAGCACTAAGGACACAGCTACACATTAAAAGAAGTAATTCTATTTTAAAAAAATAATTTGAAGTTCATCAGAACCATTTTATTGCTTAGGAAAGAAGGATGCAAGAGTATACATGTCATCTACTAACAGATTTAATCTTTACAGCTATGCATATTCATTATCTCATTTAGTTGTACATGCAATAACATATGCTATTATTTATATGATTTAATTCAATGTAAGTCAGGTATATGAAATGCATGAAGTACTGTTAAGTCTTTCAATAGGTGAGATCCTCCAAAATTCTGTTTACTTCAGCAACTGAAAAATACTTCTAAACATTTTCTCTTCTTTCCCACAGAAAGCTTACAATTAATGAAAAATCAGCTAACAATTCCTTTGGAAGCAACAAATTCAACACAGACTATTGACCTCTTCGACCAAAAGTTTTTGTCAACAAATCTCGAAGGGGCACAAGACCTTTTCCAGTGACTTCTTTAGCAGGCAATAAAGCCAGAAAAGATTGAGGCCACTGGAAGGATAAAGTTGTTTTTACTAAAGCAAACTCCACCTCAGTAAGCAGCATGCTACTCATCTGATGCTGGGCAACTGTCTTCTACTAGTAAACAATGTTGTAGTTTGCTCAGGTTGTTTTGGTGTATGAAGGACTCCACCAAAGTGATAGAGGCAGCCAGAACAGCAATGAAGAATTAAAGTTTCACACTTGCTTTTAACATATTTTATTACTGCTCAAGATGGCAACCCAAAGCTGTTTTGAAACAAGAAAAAGGTAAAAAAAAAACCCAAACCTATGTTTGTATCTACTGACCATGGTATCTACATCTGATTACCTCCATTTGCTTCAAGTTCTCTTTCTGAAAAGTATACGTCTGCAAGAAGTACTGAACAAAAATCAACCAACCAAAAACACCTCACAAGCCTTAAAAACAGCGAATTTTAAGTAGCAGTCTACATGTAATATACAGGTGCCCCAAGACTGGCAAGGCTATCACTTATATCTAATAAGCTTATACTCCATGCAATAACAGTTTTATTGCCTCCTTTTCAAAAAAGGAGGTGCAAGCTGTTTGTAGCAGATCCTGCTTTACACAAAGGAATCTTTTAATGATTATTTCTCCTTTTCTTACGAACTTCCATTTTAAAAGTTTGTTCTGGCACTTCTTGATTGTCTTGACAGAATACATAAACATTTTAATATTATTTTTTTTTTTAACATTAAAATATCTCCTCACTCCTTTCTGAAATTACTACAGCTACTCAAAATTAAGGCTCAAGCAGTCAAACATTTTTCTCTGGAGTATTTCATATCATGAATACATTTAAGATAACACAGAACAAAACCATATCGGAATGCTAAAGAAACATGCCATCATGCATTTCATGCCTGCATAGTACATAACATCTACACCTCCCCAACCTGCTCCTTGTCTTTTATATTTATCCAGTTGTACAAAGCAATTTCTAATGGAACATTGAGAAAATAGTGAGAAAAACAAGACAAATGAAAGCTAGCAGGCAGAAAACTACAAAAACGACAGGGTGGAGCTACACCTATTTAATATTCTTGACCTAATATTAGAGTCTATGTGCAGCAGTCCCCAGTTCCATAAAGTCTGCATTTTATTCTTCCTACTACAATACTATTATATTAACTCAACAGGTCAGTTAATAATTACCAGAGAAAAGGAATTCAAGACTAAAGAAAAACAGGAAAAAGCAAAAAGCTGGGGCTATCCATTGCTGCCCAAGCTCCAGTAGGGCACAAGAGGCCCCACAGACGCGCTGCCACCAGAGGGACTCGCAGGGTGCAAACATAACATCGGAAGGAAACTGAAAGTCTCCCGGGTTTTAAGAAAGCGATTTCTGTAGCACAGTACATGCAATTGGAGCACACATGGTTTAGTGGGCCTTTTTGTTGGGTTTTTTTTTGTCTTGGTTTTTTATTATTTATTTATTTTTTCCCCTGATAAGATGATAACCTGCAGAAAGAGTTGCCTGTTAAGTGCCCCCATGCTTTTCCTTTACAGCTGTGATACTGTAATTCCCTACTGAACTGAAACAACACATTTCAACCCTCAGCACTGCTAGTCTACAGCCTGAGATTCCCCTTTAAGTTTGGTCCTTCACAAAGCACATAATCAAAACAGGGAGCTGCAGGGGGGAAGTTTCTTAAACTGGTTTTGAGTTACTAACATGGCTTTAAGGAGTTATTTGTACCTGAAGCAAGAAGTATTTAATCTACTTCATTTTTTTTCCATGGCAACTATGACATTATATTAATAGCTTGTTCCATTTCTGTAAGCTAACTGCCTGCTGTCACAGGTTACCAATTATCACGCTCCATTCAGTTACATAGGCAGGAAATAAAACATTAGAAGAACTATCTACAGAAACAATCTCTTCTATAAAAGATACCAGTCCCAACAATGTATCA
>JAOEHY010030884.1:1641-14206 GCA_025447955.1 Psilopsiagon aurifrons
GGCTGCCCCATCCCTGGCAGTGTTCAAGGCCAGGTTGGATGGGGCTTGGAGCAGCCTGCTCTAGAGGAAGGTGTCCCACAGTAATCTCTAGAATCAGTGGAGGGACATGAGTGCCTTTACAGGGTGAGGCAGATCACATTAAACTCCTGGCCTTTGAGAGTTCCTCTTTCTCTCAGCTGGCCAAACAAAGAGCCTGAGATTGCTACATCCCTGATTTGGGAGCCTCCACTGAGGTTCAAAAGTTGTGAATCTAGATGTTATTTTCTGCAGAAGGGAATGGAAGCACCCTTCTCTCTTCCTATAAAATGTATGGAACAGCCTAAGGTTCCTGAAAGGGGCCAGCTCTTGTTCAACCCACAAGAAAGAAAAGACAGACAAGAAGGAATGAAAGAAAGGTTAAATACTAGAAAAGATAATTAAACCGGCATGTTTGACATTTCACATTCAGGCTTTGCTCTATTCATACATCACCATATTATTTGTTGCAACCACACAGTGCATAATAATACATAGCCTCATCAAATTTTCTGCAGCTCCTGAAGAGCTGGAAACCCTTATGGCTGCCTGCCTTTGTCTTTGCTAGAGCACTCGTTTGGCTTCAGCAAAGCTCGCGCACCTGCACTCTGCTCAAGCCAAGGCAAGCTTCTAAATGGACAGAGGCTGACCTTCAGCAGGGCTGCTACACACCTCATGTGAAATTAATAGGAGCCATTTGGCTGACTAACTCTGCTCAAAAAACCACTCAGGCCGTAGTAAACAACTCCAAAATTAGTTCATTTTATTTCCTGGGTTGGGTTGGGGTTTTTTCCCATCTTCTATATTGGCAAATCAGACCCAAAAACTTTTCTGCCTCTATTAGATGACATTATGTAACACCATGCTTATTAGAAGTATTCTTACCTGTAATTAAATCATGATGACCTACAGATCTACCACACTTCCCATCCAAAATGTGTTGTGAAGATGTGTGCAGCTGTTGCATAGCTAAGCATTCACTTAGTACATCTTGTTCAATGTCGGTACAGGAATTTAGCTACAAAAGGAGGATAAAACAAACATTTGATTTCAATATAAATCAAATTACTTTCAATTAATATCTCTTTTTGCTAAAGATTATGTATAGAAGGAAGGAAGAAAATGTCATTCTTAGGAACTTGGTGTAATTACTTGGTATTTTCAGTTAGAGGTAATTTGGGTTTTTTCAAGTGCACAAGTTAAATGTGCTAATCTGAAATCAGCAACAGTTTGCTTCAGAAAATAAGGCCCCCTGTTTTTCTTCAAACCTTCCCATGTAATTTAACTGCATATGTTCAAGCTTTCTGTAGTAATTTGGGTTCTATGGCAAAAGGATTGCCTCACCTTGTAACTGTGACACTTGGAAAGACATCTGATAGGGAAAGAAAAGCATTTGTGCTTATCAGATTAGGACTGGTGGAATAATGCGCTGTCAGTAACGGGTAAGAGGTATCACCGATACGTCAGCTGTGCTCCATGTAAATTAAAGCTCTGGCAAGAGTGTCTGAAGCAAACTCTAGCAAACCACAACGTCGATCATATTAAAACCAGCAGGAGAGGAGAATTAAGAAAGAAAAGCATTTCTAATTCTCTTCCAAACATGCTGATGCTGCCAAGCTTTTGTCATAATATAGTGCTCACATTACACAAACAGCCATCATATTCTATAGCCATTAATAAATAGTTATTGTCTTTGCGTTTACAGTTTTGCATACCGATCTCCCCTGGGTTTGGTTATTATAAAAGGTCCAGGCAAACCTATTTAGAACTCTGCTGTATAGCCATTTGTTGGGTCAAGACAAACATCTAACTTTTGGATCACAAAGTGCATCTGCAGCCAATTACATTTAAACTACTACTAAATTAACAGCTAACTTTCTCCTATTTTGCTCTTGTAAAACCTTGCAGAATAACCAAATATTACCATTACAGTCATCTCCTAAGTTATGAACTAAATACTCAGGACTCCTTCGATGTAAGGCATTTTGTTTTGTGTCAGAGGTGGCACATTTTGGTAGCATGTATCAACCAAGCCATGTGGGCAGAGCAGCCTGTTAAGAAAGCAGAAAGCCTTCTTTCTTAGCTAAGTCATTTCCACTCAGAACTCCTGGGAAGCTGATGCCAATGGACAAATGCCTTTGCTGAGTTCTAACCAAAAACCAGCAAGTGAGTGTAAACAGCCTGTTCCCCTTCTTTCCCCAGTTTGAAATCTAAAGACGACTGTCACTGTTTCAGTAACACTTGAGATTTGCTTAGCTGTGAAAGGGGTTTTTCCCCATACATTTAAGTGAAATATTGGGGGTGGGGGTGTGTGTTTGTGTGTGTTATTTCTTCATAAGTCAGATTTGCTTTGGTCCCTTTTAAGGGACCCTGATCAAAACGCAGTTTAAATCTGCTGCTTTTGCAGATGCCTTTTAAGTTCAAGGGAAAAAGACACAGGATCAAGTATTCATAAAGTTATCATGGATAAATGAGACAGGAAATCTGAAGATGATTTCCAACCACTGGAGGAGTGCAGGTTTAGACTGGGCTACCAAATAAGGTGTGGGAGGCAAGGAACTGCCATTATTTTAAGATAGACTTGATAAGCCTATGGGAGGGTATGTATATGAATGCAGGAAAATTCCTCAAGATGGGAGATTAAGAGAGATGAAACCCTGGATATTTGATGTCTCAGTGCATCCAAGCAGCTTGAGTTTGCAATCTGTGTGTACCACATTTGTCCTATCTGGATTCTGTGCCTAAGACCTCCGCTGTTTATGCAGGAAATACTTCAAACAACTTCATGCAAAATTTGGATTTAGGGTTTTTTCTCACCTTCCTCCATAGAAGTGGAAATAGAGGTGGCACTCAGCAGGTGACAAGCCTCATGGGGTATAAGAGTGGAGACTGCTCCTTTGCCCAGATGTAAAGGATGTTAACATGTTATTGCACTCAGCCCGGTACGCAGCGCTAAACAAGTGATACTCATGCTAGGTAACAGGAAATAATTGCCTCCTTGCTTCCCCCAAGACGTATGTCAGGAAGGAAAGATGGGAGGTTCTCTCCTTTAGAATAGGGTGCATGGTTGCTTTCATGCATCTCTTTCTGTGAGCAATTACTGCTATGGCTTTCTGACTCTTTCACTAAACCCTAAATGTTGCTGTAGGGAAGTGTTGGGAGTTTTGTGACCTGTGGTGTGGTAGGTATGTGCATAGCAAACCTTGTGGAACCTTCTAAAGAAAGGAGCGGTAGTAAAACTACATAGCCTGACAATATAACATCGGGCTGAAAAACTAGGCAGTCCTGTCCAGTCCTGCCAGGCTAAAAAGAAGTTCTGACTGGACCCAATATGCAGAGACAACAGATCTGTTTCTGTGGACATCTGGATAGGTGCTAGGCATGAATTACTCCCAGGCACAAAGCTCAGCGAGTAACGAGTGCTTCTTGACTGACTGTTTGAAACAGTGCTCTCAACTCTGGACACTGATGTTCCAGACACTGTCACTCAGTCTGCATGCACCTGATGCAGAGCAGGGTTTGTGGGAAGGACTGGGGGACAGACAGCTGTCCTAGGAAAGGGGGCTGTAAGTTCAGGTTAGCGAATCTAGCCGAGTGAAAACTGTGAAAGAGAAGCAGCAGGAGTGTAAGAGAGGGGGCACGGCTGACACAAGGACAAATCACTACAGAGTTACCACAGTTGTATTCAAGCGGGAGAATGAGGTCTTTCTGACATTCCAAGGTCTGCAACTAATATCACCTGTGTTCTCCCATTGTCTCTTCTGTCCATGCGTTCCTCCCTTTGCTCTCCAGGACTTCTAATT
Source organism: Psilopsiagon aurifrons (assembly GCA_025447955.1). Taxonomy (NCBI): domain Eukaryota; kingdom Metazoa; phylum Chordata; class Aves; order Psittaciformes; family Psittacidae; genus Psilopsiagon; species Psilopsiagon aurifrons. The sequence continues at coordinate 5,460 of JAOEHY010030884.1, forward strand.
TTCACCTTTGACATTTTTCCAAACTAGCTGCTCCTATAGCTCTGTCTTGACAGGCTGTCAATCTGCTGTCCTCCATCCTTTAATCACCTCCATCCTTTAAACAAGCCTTGCTGTCTCATCTGTGATGCTCTTGGCAGTGGTGAGGCAGCTGGGGGAAGATGTCATTGCTGCTTATTGAAGCAATCATAATTGCTTGCTAAGGCCTGGGTTCCTTGCCACTCCTGGGCCTCAAGTATGCTCATGGTCTGTCACAGACCAGCTCTGTAGGGTCCCAATCATCTTTTTACAAACTGAGCATATAAATGTGTAATAAACAAGTCTCTGATCCTGAGCTGGTGCCTGTGGGCATCCCCGTTCAATCATGAGTTCAGGATTTAGGCCACAGAAACCAAAATACTTATTTGAATCTAATACTAGTGAAAGCATAACTAGCAGTCGGGGTTTGGAATGATTTATAAATGCATTTATAATACAGATGTCATGGGAAAAGTGGGGGGTTTCATTTTCATCTATTACAAGCGCTCCTTTCCTGACATTTCCATAGTATCCTGGCTTAGTTTCATTGTGTTGTAGATGATCTGCCAACATGTATTTACTAGCTGATGGCAGAGACCCAATGCATGGATATTTTATGTGAATGACAGTAGAATTTGGGCTTGTGTATGTCAGATGAAGAGGAAAGAAATGCTTGGAGGGAAAGCAAACCAAAATTAGAGGGTGGTAGCCTTGAAGGTACAGAAGGAGAAGGTGGACTGGGTTACAACGGGAATTACAAACCAACAGGAAAATGAACTCAACTGAAATTTTCCTTTAGCGATAGTTCAGAACTGCGATTTGGACGTACATGAACTAAAGGCAAGTTAAACATAACTGCATGGAGGAGATGTGAGATGTGTCACTTTCTCCCGGTCTTACCTTCTTACGCACCTGCTGTTCTTTGGCAGAATGAGCTTTCACGTGCTTGCGCAGGGAGCTGGGGTCGGTGTAGCGTTTGGAGCAGCCAGGAATCTGACAGGCATAGGGCTTCTGTAAACGTGAGCAAAGGGAAAGGAGTTCACATTCCTCTGCATCTCTACGGTCAGCACACAGAGCTGAGGGCCTGCTGTGTCTGTGGAACACAGCATTAAGCCTGAGCTGTTTGCTCTGCCGTTTCCACGTTTGCTCTGTCTCCACTTTGCACGCAAGCCTGACATGATGCAAACAGAACCACACTGAGAGCTCTGATTTTGCACTCTGTGCAGGCACTGAGAGCACTTGACACATTGATACTCTGGCATGTTTGGTATAGATTACTGGGCTGGATTAGATGCTAATGAGCTGTAACTGGATGGGGTTTTCCCTAGCGTTTAAAGTAGACAAAATGATCATTAGATCACCCAGTACCATTATAAATACAGAAGCTCTGGGTTTGAGTCCTGATTTGCACAGTTCCATATGCAGCGGAGCAAAACTTGTGGCATAGCACACATTTGATTGCCTTCATACCTTGTTCCTGTTTTGAATAACAACAGCAATGTTTTTCTTTTTATAACTCCTAACCAAACAACCTGCGTCAAACATTAACATCTGAGCAAATCAGTACAGCAAGAAAACCCCACTATTGTTGATACTGTTGGGAAGACCTTTCCAGCTGGTTTTGGCATGGGGCAGAGCTTGCTGCTTTTGTGTGTAGGAGCAGTACGAACGCTACCTCCTGCGAAAACCATTTGAGAACCAGGCAGTTCCAGTGCTCTCCTCTCATAGGAAAATGAATAAATAAATGAATAAGGATGCTCCAGTTTAACTGCTGGTTCTGGAGTCCCCATGGCTGAAAGCTCTCCTAGTCATGCCTATTCCCAAGACATGAGACACCATCTCTGTGTTACAGCACAACCTACAAATGAATCTGCAATTTCCAAGTTAAGCAAAGGGACTTTGGTGCTTGTTAGTAAGTAACCATTGAGTTCAGTGTAGGGAAGAGTGCTGCATGTCAAAGAGCACAGAGGTCTGAAGTTGAGCAGAGCCTTCATTTATATTCTGTTTCCTTGCCTCATGTGTCAGCACTACCTTAGCCTGCTCACTTGGACTAGTGAGACCTTTCGGTGTCTTCTCAACAGCAGAGAACTGGTTTGTCATGATCGCAGTGTCACATTCCTCTTAGTTCCAGATAGAGGATGCATAAAGGGAAATAATACCCCACAGGTGTTGGGAGAAGTGACTGTGAGGTCCTTCAAACAAGTTGCTCTGCCCCTGGAGGGGTGATGACATGCCCTTGTTACCAGAGGGACAGATACATTCTCTTTGTTCCGGAGAAGGATCTACTTCCAGATGATTTAGTAGAGATTCGATCAAACTACACCAGTAAGTCTCTGAAATGATTTACAGATTCTCCTTTTGTAGAAGATAAATGATGGGATGATGTACACTGAGAAGCTTCAGAACCAGTTCCAAATGCATGCAATAAGGAATAAGCAGTCTATATAACCCCCTTTTCTTTGTAAGTACCTCCAGAGGATGTGTTGCTGCTCTGTCCAGCCAGCAGGAAATTTCTGAAGGAATAATAGAATCATTCACCAACTCATGACCTTACAGGCTAACACAGCACCTACCCAGAAAGTTACAGGGAAAGGCAAATTTATTGAGAGTGCCTGGAACAGAGAACTGACGCCTGAGGAGAAACTGTGGAAAACTTCAACAAATCCCTTAGGAGAGAAACTAGCAGAGTATCTTTGAAATCACTGATGTCATTCAGCTTAGTGATAGAATCATTCAGTTTAGTGATAGGGAAACTAGATGAAAATCTGACTGCCCTGGAAAAGCTTCATGGCTGTTTGCTTTGACATTCCCAGCTGTTACGTTGTCCCCTGAGCTAATGGAACGTGCACTCTGTACAGTAGCACCATCTCGTAGCTCTGTTATTTCTCACATTCACATAAACACACAACACATTACCTTAGGCCACAGGACTTCATTACAACAGGTAAGTAGAAGTTAGTAACTGTGTTGTAGGACCACAGAAAGAGTTCTAAAGAGCCTGTGGCAGAATGGCATGGAGGGTATATTTAGGCATTTGACAAGGTTAGTAGAAAATGATTACTGTACCTTTTTCCTGATTTATGAGCATTTCAGAGAATAAAGACAGAGATAAAGGGAGAAGAAAAGAAAACAGCAAGTTAAGAGATTTGTCTTCAGTAATGCACAAAACAACCGATGTAAGAATTCTTGCTTATTTTAGTAACCATTTGAATTCTTTTTCAGAACTAATAAATGGCATTTTATTTGTGACTTTGGCTAATAAAAATTCCATCTATTCGATTTAAGCAGTTCACTTTCAGAACTGCACCCGATTCCGTGTATCTGCTTTCAAAACAGACACATTTGAGAACTAATTACAAATTCAAATATCTCAGGTTGACTTTCAAATAAATAAAACATTGTTATTGTAAGTGTGCTTTGGCTTGGAAAATGTGACTGACTTGCTTCTCTTACTTGTTTGGTTTTGCGAGGCATAATGTACATTAGACATTCCTTAATGCTGCACTGTCTGAAATGTGTAACTGCTTAAAAAGTAAATATCAATTAAACTCAAAAGTTCTGCCTCATAAGCACTTGGCCAAACGTTAAACCATATAGTCACTCCTTTGCAAAAGACAAAGCAACAGCTCTGCCTGTTATTCTTTAAAAGCTCTATGCTGAGGATTTCCTTAATTGCTCTGCAAAGTTGTCCACTTACTTTCTTTCACCGTAATATGGTGATTTAATTTTACTGGAGCCTCAGATACTAGAGAGGCTCCCATGTTCTCTGCAAGACAAGTGAGACTTGTAGAGTTGAGACAGAACCTACCAATTGTACATAAGGATTTGTTTCTGATAGTTAATTCCTATGTACAAATTTCATATAGTTATAAGAGAGACATTTTTTACCTTTACAAAATTATGGCTAAAACTGTGATGCATTTACGTTCCATGAGACATCTGAGCTGCTTTTGTGTTCAGTCAGAACAGACTTTACTGAAGCAACACAGGGCAGGAAGCAAGACAATGACACACATTCCATAGAGCAGCAGTGACTCAGCTTTCACTCATGCTGTACCTTACTCTACTGCTGCCTCCTCTTACTGGAACAAGAACAATAGGAGAGTTTGCTGAGTAACTTATCCTGAGTAACTTGTTCCTCATCATGAGTAAGCCAGCTGAATTTGTCTCTCTGTGATCAAGACCTCCTCAAAGCACATGCAGTTAAATACAAAAGTACAGTTGCCTGTAGCTCATGCTCCTCATGAAAAGGAAAAGTCACCCTCCAGTTGCAGAGCAGATCGTGTACAAGGAGCAATGGAAAACTCAGAGCAGCTCCCAATCTGAAATCGTGCTTACGGTATCCAGGTGTGTTCGCTGATGCTTTGCCCGGTCGCTGGAGTTGCTGAAAGCTTTCTGGCAGCCGGGATGCTGACACAGGTATGGCTTCTCCCCAGTGTGACTCCGGAGGTGAATCTTAAGGTTCTCAAGCCTAGAAAATGCCTTGTTGCACCCTTCAAACTGAAAAACGTCAAAAAAAGTCATTGTAAAGTACTATTAAATAAACCATGTGCAGCCACAATGAGAACAGTGTAAGATCCAAGTTGGACATGCAATAAATCAACCAACATTCAAACATCTGTTGAAACCTATGATGAAACACAACATTTTGTGCTGTTCATTTAATTTGTCACTGAAGACATGGTGTGTAGCTCAGTAATAATACAAGGGTTATAAATATCTCACATGTTCTGCCTGAAGTACCAAATGCTTAAAGACATGGTGTCAGAAGATTTCAAGAAAGAACAAGTGTTGTGATGAGTTCTCTTAGATGTCAACTGGCACAGGAGCCACTGTGGGCAATAGCAATTCGCTGCTGCAGACTGAGATGAGCAGAAGCTATTTGGGGTGGATTAGAACCTGGTTTCAGATGTCTGAAATACTATACAGTGGAGCAGATGAGCACGGACTATTACAAGAAGACCTGATCCATTTGAAGAGCAATCCGAAAGAGCTCTGCTGTTATTCTGCACCCTTTTCTTTACCAGCCGTATCATTCAGATGTGCTCTCAGCATTTCTACAACCAGTAACCTGAGTAATTCTGAGTTCTTAAGCACCCGTTTCATTAGTAATAAAATGCTGCATGGCATTCATAACAAAAGTAGCTGTTTCAAATTAAATCTGAATAAATAAATAAGTAACACTTCCAGCTCCTAGGCTGAGGGAAGGGTGGTTCGCGCTGCTCACTGATAAGTTTCAGTGAAGGCACTATCCTAGGGTGAGCTTTGGGAACTAACAGGTGAACACAAATACATGTGAATGCACTTTCATGCACCAGCAAACCCATAAGATGCACCCAGCTACTCACACGTGTGTATATACACTTATATGCACATGTAATCATGTGTCATGGCATGCACATACTTTGCCCACTCTGCACTGCAGCTTCATGACACTGAGGATTTTCTGTGCCTCTAGACAGATAAAAACCTGGCTACTCTATGATTTGAGATCTCGAAGAATGCATTGGAGAAACAAAGGCTGATTCATATCAACACTAACACTTTGAAAGACAATAGGTGTATCTTAAACCCACTGTTCCTTGAAGCCAGATTTTCTTGTATGATTCTTGTTCATGAGTGATATTCTGACCTTCATAAGATTAGTGCTTTGTCACTTCCTTCTGCTGAGTCAAGGTTTTGTTCAGCAGCTTTGCACTCACTGCTGTGGTTCCTCAGATGGCATCAGAGAAACCACTGCCTTGCCAATCCCCATGCTATTTGTGACACAAACACCCCATATACATCGGTGTGTGCAGGCTCCTGACTTAGCTATTGCATCCAGCACCACAGGCAGTGGGAAGGGAGAGCAGATGCAGATGGAACCTAGAAGATGCTGTGAACTGGAGGCACCTGAACTGCTGATGCAATTTAAACTACTGATAGAGTCCATCATACCCTGGTACATTTTGCAGGCTGTGTTCTGTCTTTGGATGCAGATCAGCTCTGCAAACTACAAATTAAACACAGCAAGCACTCCAACACGCAGGCAGACTTCAAATTTCGGCCTTATCCAGGCACTCCTACATGAAAGGATCACAATGGCTTTTACTGTCCTAAATATTTTACTGCCCTGGGCAGATATTAATCTGTCTGAATGGTATATTTGGATCTATGGCTGTAGACAACTATCTGATAAGTACGAATTTCCATCTTTCCCCATCACAGCTATCATGATAGAACCAGAGTCACCTGAGATATGCAGTCTACATCTTCAGAGCTTGTCCAGGTCCCTCTGGATGTCATCCTGTCCCTCAGATGTGTCAACCACACCACTCAGCTTGGTGTCCTTTGCAGACCTGCTGAGGGTGCACTTGGTCTCACTGTCTTTGTCAGTGATGATGATACTAAGCAGTACCCCTCACGGTGCGGAACCCTGATGGTCATAACTCGTCATGGATCATTCTTCTTTTCAAATAACCCCCAGAAAGATCCATCAATCCCACAAATGTCTCAGCTTCGACTACAAAGCACAATGTGGGATTTCAAAAGGGCTTTAGGATGTTAAGAGCTATTTGATCAGCTGAGAAGGCTACTTACAGTATCTCCCAGACATCTGGCCCGTCTGCCACTGCTTAATCCTACAATCTTAAACATTTTGTTGATGTTTGATGCCTGGGTTAGCTGTAGCAAACGCTGCATGATCCTCAAAGTCTGTAAATGTCAACAGAGCTCTTCAACAAGTTCATCAATAAACATAATAATTATATTGCAATTACTACTTCTGCCTTTACTCCGAGGTTGTTAATGTGTGCTTCAGAAAGTGCTGTGCTACACAGAGACACAAAGCAATGCCACATGATTACAGTAAGTAGCACGATGCAGTTATTGCATTTGAGAATGACTGCTGCTTTTAGAACAGTGCTTCTACTAGGAAAAAATATGTTGTAGAAATTTACAGGACTGAATTAGCTCACTGCCATGTGGAAATACATATGTTACCTTTATTTTACACTGAAATCTCACTGGAGTGGAACTGCTGCAGCATCGGGCATTTAAAAGGCGCATTTATGAAAACACTGAATTATCTCACAGTGATCTAAACACATCACAGTTTTCCTACCAAAACAATTTAATCTAATAACTGTAATTGCTTAGAATGGTTTTTCTTTGCTTCCACGTTATACTTGGAATGCACCTGAGAATGCTGCCATGCAGAAATAACAGCATATTCCCCAAAGGGTTTATATTATCAAATGTTTACCATTTTCATAAGCATATTTAATCACAGTCCTGTCTGGAATATCTGTCAGTGGGACAGATCAGAAGAAATAAACTAGAAACTGAACAGCTCAGACCATAAGGTGAAGCAATAACTGACATTTTCTTAGGAAATGAGTTATGACTGAGAAAGAGAAGCCTTCACAGTTGTAGTGCTAAATAGGTCCAGTGTGCCATTAGAGAAAGCTCATTAATATACACCTCTGCTCTCTGCTGCAAGATCAGTTAAACAAGCTGCCTTTTCTTTCTAGACCTGAAAGGGAAAGAGCAGGTCATATTGGCTGCTGACATCTCAGACAGCCTACAGATGGAAAACCCAAAACATTTCATTCCAAAGCATTTAATACTATCAATAGGAAATCTTATGTCTGCTCAAAACATCTACAGGCCTTATGAACACTGTGAAATGTCCTTTCTTGCCAACTGATTACAAAATCGGGAGACTTTTACTGAAAATATGAGAAAAAGGATGCTGTGAGGATCTGTAGCCCTTCTGGAAGGGAGGAAACAGCCACCCCACTCTTTAATAGCACCAGTGCTTTATAGCACACTGAGCCTAATGTTGGGGACATGGCAGGAAGCATAAGAGGCTCCAAATTGTTACTGATCAGTAACTCCAGCACATGGGTTGTTCTACCCAACACTACAATCCAAATACCTGAATTGATGCTTTGGTTTTTTCCAGCTAATTCCTAGCTGGATCAATTTCCAGTTCATGCAGCTGCAATGTAAAGCCCTGATCCTGCACATACTTGTGCATGGGTAACACAACTCATGCAAGGAGTTTTATTAAAACTCAACAGAACTATGTGCATACCTAAAAAGCAACCCAATAGGACAGTGCTCTCAGCTTCCCAAAGAATCCCAGTTCATACAGACACAGTCAAATCTGCAGATTTAAATTGCTGGAAGCTGCTTTTTTTCCCATTGTGGTAACAAAATAATGGGAGATACCTGTAAGAGAAAAAGAACCTGCCAATGTCTATGCTTTGGGGGTTTTTATTGAAGTCTGAACAATTTATGTTTGCAAAGTGACACTTCTACATGATACTTCATGGGAGTCCTGGGGAAAAATTGCTTGTAGTTGCTTTATTATTCCTGTTACAGAGAAAGCATTCCGGGCTTTAGCCACACTGTTGCACAGTTGTTGGTCTGTAGGAGAAGTGGTATAAAGATTCAGAACAGGGAAAAGAAAATAATTAGAAAAGCTTCAGTATAAATGCAACACATCCTTCACTTGTTGGGTTTAAGGTAATTACAGCTAACTGTTTGACATCAACATCATACACCAGTGGCACGTTTTAGTTGATGCCATTAGGTTGCATATTTCCTAACATGAAACTGGAAAGTACTAATACACTGAGAACCCTGGAGGAGGTGTTTGATAAGCATATATCAGAGCATTTGCCAGTGAAGACTGAGGCAAAGAAGTCATTAAGAACCTCAGCCTTCTCCAAATCCAGGGTAGCCAG
>JAOEHY010030884.1:23924-103676 GCA_025447955.1 Psilopsiagon aurifrons
AGTGCCTCACCACCCTTACAGTAAAGAATTTCTTCCTCATATCCAATCTAAACTTCCCCTGTTTAAGTTTGAACCCGATGCCCCTTGTCCTTTCACTGGAGTCCCTAATGAAGAGCCCAAATATTCTCATAGATGTGTGAAAAAAACCCCAAAACATCAAACAAGCAACCAGCATTTACTTTATATAGTATAAAAATGAGTTCTTTATGGCATGGTTTATCTCCTTTCAGATATAGGTAGGAACATGCCAACCTTGCCACCTGCTCCTGGACTTCCTTTAAGGTAGCCCCGTCTTTCAGCATGAAACCTAAATTGGATGTGCACAGACTTGCTCCTGCACTTTGCAGTGTAAACACCTGCACATATGTTTTAAATAGTCTCACACCTCTATATGTAAAATTTCAGACACCTGTGAATTGGCTTTCAATATCCCCACTGGGTTTTGTGGATGGAGAACAACTTCCAGGTGCAGATGAAAAAGGTTATTTCAAGGGCACAGGCAATGTACAACCTCCAGTTTGAGTGCGTAGAGAACTGCATTTCCAAACTTAAAGCAAGACTTGAAATGCTTGTCGTCTCTGTGACTCATTCATCATTTACAAAACGAGGATATACACTTGGGTCTTTCTGGCTTGTGCTGAGCCTCGGTTCATTGGGTTTTAATTCTCTAAAGCACCTTGAGATCCTTGCACTGAGTGTGCACTCCACAGGCAAGAGCAGTCTCTTCATGCAGCTGCACAGGAAAGGCCAATTTTCATTGCTCTTATGCTACTCTGCTTTGGGAGTCTTCTGGAGAGAACTTTCTTTCCATGTCTCTCTTTTGAAACACTGGAAAGATTCTGTTGTTTTTATTCCAATTCCACCTTCACAGATGATTTTGTATTCCAAAATTTTGGCTCATTACCTACTCACAGAGAATTCTGATGAACACTTCCAATCTGCTTCAGCAAAGGATACTCTGTGGATAAAGGCTGGAACTCTGAGTTCATCTACAATATTTCTTCCTGAATCTCCACCTTTCCTCTTATGTTTCTTCTCCAGACACCTCATAATGAATTAAAAATAAGACCCCCCAGTTTATTTCTCTGTGCAGGAGATGAGTTCTGCAGTAAACTTGCTTTGATTTCATGGTGATCTATGTGACCACGAGGAGTTCTTTGAAAAGGAGAACAAGCTTTTGCATTTCAGGAATGATCAGAACTTTTCCAAAAGCTGCTGTCATTTGTTGAAAGCCCTGTTCTCTCCTTCTCCAGAAAAATGTCCAATACAACCTCAACATTCCATATGCAAACAAACACATATCTTAATGACAGCGAGGAAAGTTTTGCCAGGAGAAATAATATCTTTCATTAGACCAACTAATACAATTGAACAAGATAGACAGGCTTTCAGCACAAAAGCCCTTCTTTGGATGTAAAACTCTCTCCAGATTGACCACAAAGAATTGTGGCCAGAAACTAAAGAAAAGGTACATGCGTCAAATTTCCATGCTGCTCTACAAAGAGAAGTCTAATGGGAAGGGGTTCTTTGTGGCATATCTACACTAACCTGAACAATGCGGGGCATGAGCTCACTTCTGCCTTTGACAACAGTTCATTAATTCAGACTCGGGAGCTAGGGAGCTTCCAGCTGTGGAACAGGCTGCAGCAAGTAGTATGTTGGTGCCATACTACAGAGTGCAGAGGGCACTACATAGTGCAGACACATGCCACAGACCCAAGGAGATGACAGCTGACACAGCCATCCTCTGGGGTGGAGCAGGTATGCTGTGCCTTGAGCACAGGCTGCCAGGTAAAGGAAGCCTCTGCCTAGCACTGCTCCACTTTCTTTCTCACTTTTCACCCTTGGGATCAGGAAGAAGATTTTGTGGATCCCGCCAGTTCCAGCTCCTCTCCCACTGGTTGCAATCCTGGAAACGCTAGGACCCATTGGGGATGGAGAGATGCAGCCCTTCTTTCCATCCAGTCATGGATCAATGTTTTGTGTGAAGCAAAAAACCCTCATGTACCTTCTTGCTAGCTTTCTGTGTTCTTTTCTCACTGCCAAAAAGTGAGCATGTGAAATAAGAACCTGAAATTTAATCTTGGAGGCTGGTGCCTTTTTAATTAGACCCTAATTCCAGAGAAGCAAAAGAGCAAATAGGCAAACATTTGGAAACAAACAGTTGGAAAATGTATGCAAGGAAAATATAAGGGGCATGAGTGGGGGCCTGCCAGTCTTTCCTGTTCTCCTGACTTTTATATACACGTGACCTCACCAGTTACATGGTATGACATCAACAGGACCATTCTCTCTATGCTGGATGTCCTCAAAATGTTCCTGTCCTGAAAAATTTATCTGTGAAACCACTGACTAGCATCAGTTTTTCACATACGGTTGTGCTTCTAAATAGTAAGCATAACAGGTTACAGAGCCTTTGTATGTGTGACCACACACAACTACTGACGCATCTGGGCATTAAACAACTCTCTTAAGCTGCTGGGGAAGCTGTATTGCCTCCTTCAGTAGAAAGTCTTTATAGAAGATTGCCTTAAAAGCTGAGTCTTGAGCTACTGGCTGGCAGTCTGATAGGGTAACACAGAGGACTGGGTTCAGAATAGCACAAATACTGTCCCTTGCTGAGTTAAGAGGCCTATAGGTGTTCAAAACCACTTTAGCTATGTGACTGAGCTTACCTGCCATTAAAGCATAGCCAGCGTCGTGCACTCCTAAAGTTCAGAATGGCTCATCATCATTAAAATGCCTTTTCCTAATCCTCACCACGAGCCAGTAGCTGTATAAAGCCAAATACTCCACCTCATCAATCTGACATTTTCCAACGAGCCCAGGCAAGTAAGAGCACTACCCAGAACTCACTGAGGGTCAGCCTAAGGGTTTCTGTATGCCTGAAGTGCAGGGTTAACTTCTCAGAGGCTTCCTTAGCCAAATGCAGCAGGGTAGATGAAAACAGAGACTTGGAAAACGCTGGATCACTGGTTTAAAACTAATAGAAAAGATGACGTCTTGAAAGGTCTAAGAGAAAATATAACCGGGTCTTTTCTTCTGTCTGGCACAAGAAGAATGAAAGGGTGTGCAATTGATTTAAAAGATGGCGAATTTAAAACCAGACAAAGGGAATATTTATTCACAGGACATGGGAGATTTCAGAGTTTGCTGCTGAGGGGAACTTGTGTAGAGACAAAATGCATCTTAGAAAACTTTTGGACCTATGCATGTGTAGTGAAACTGTCAAAGTTCAAGCAAACTGTATGGGAAGGATATTAAGCCTCCTCCTTCTGGGCTTACCACCACTGTGTTGAGATTAGATGAGTGCTATGGGATCACATCTGCCTACTCCAGTCTTCAGACGTGTCGAGAAGCATTTGGTGCTGCCCACTGTCACCTGTTGTAACAGGAGGTGCCTGTTGGACTGTTTTCTTACCTACTGTTGGTGGGAGGCAGCTTTAACGTTTTGAAGATCAGAGTCTCCTCAAGTCATGGTTAACAGCAGTTCTGGTGGGTTGCCTTTACTCACATTTAGACAAGAAACCGGCAGTTGTCTCAGTCCCTGACACCCTCCTCCTAAACACTGAGGCTAAGTGGCCTTCCAGAAGGTGTCTGAGCCCCCTCATCCTCAGACAATAGTCTAAGACATCTGGGATATGCTGCCACCACTTTCCTGTGCCTGCTGAACAGAAAGGATTTTAGAATTAGAGCACAGGATGGGATGAAAGAAATGATTAAAAGGGTACAGGATGCTCCTGCCTCTGAATCCTGTTTACAATGAATAACATGTTACTGAGTCTGATGTGTGAACCTAGTTCTGCCTAGGATCAACCAAGTCCATGTACTTAAGTACCCCATGCTGGGCAGCACAAAACACACCCAGATTTTTGTTATTTTGTTTGGTTCTCCATTGACTTTTTCTACCATAACTAACACATGATTGTCCCTCAAAACTTACCATGACAAAATCACAGCTCTTAAACTAAGAGTCCAGCCCACAGGGCCTCTGAGCTAAAGCATGCCTTGGCACACCACCACCACAGAGGACATACTCAGCCACAAAGGGTCACGCCAGCAGGTTACCACAGACACATTTGTGTACTCAGTCTTAAAAGCCACACATGCACCAAACACTGTCAATGCCAATAGGAAGTGACCCTTCATCAGGGCACAGAAAAGATTTGGCCGATTGAGGAGACCCTCTATGAGCATTGGGTAAAATTATCTTCTCCTCCCAGACCATCCTTCCCTGCAAATCAGCTAAACTGTCACACTGCAAAGCACAATGAATCAGACTCAAGCCTTAATTAAGCTTGCAACCGTTTCTTAGAGTCACTCCCCCTGCATTAAAATCAATTTTGTCAGCACATAAAACATTCTTGACACAGGGCAGAAACAAGAAAGGGAAAAGAATAGCCCTGCAGTCATGGCTGAAAGGGTACATTCCCACAGCAGGCAGATGAGAACAGAAACCCATTCTCCCAAGACCATTTCAGAGCTATTCTGTGATTGCACCAGCTCAGTTATGTCAGACAGGGCTGACACACAGAACACTGACCTCCTTCTGGAGAGCCACCAGCAACAGGTCTGCTCCGAAACACCGCAGGCTGAAAACAGCAGCATCTTACTCCAAAGATCTGCTCCTTGTGCACAACCACCACCTTCCTCTTCCCACCACCAGAACTGCTGGTTTCAGAACAGACTGATAATCAGCTGCAAGGCCAGCTCAGCCCATGACCTCAAAAGCAGATAGGGCTCAGTGGTAGCATCAGGCAGCCTGTAGCTGCTTCTCTCATTCAACAGAGAAATCTTTCTTCAAAGGGGTGAAGAAGGAACAGCTCAGACTGAGTGTGCTACCAGGTTTAATAGTAGGAAGAAATGATTTTGCTTTCCCCCAAAGCATGTAATTATCGGTTGTTTTGAACAGTCACAGATTTTCTTCTAGCAAAACAAGTTTTGTGAATCCTTTCTTGTTCAAACCAGCCAGCTCAGCTCTCCCATCTCAGACAGACAGGATCAATTGGATGCTGACTCACAGGGATACTCTCTTCTGTGTGTAAATCACTGACAAATAGCCCAGCACAGGAAGAGCGCAGTCAGGCTGTCACTTCACCTGGGATATTCTGCCTTTCTCCCCTTAAGTTGTGAGGCTGGACTATCGGTAGAAAGTTGACACAGTTGTCCCAGATGCAAACCCATTGACACTTCATCCAATATCTAAAAATGACAATAAATAAAGAAAACCAAAAAGGTTTTATGCCAAACACAACAGTGCAGCTCCAAATGCATGCTAACAGTTGTGGGAGAATAGGAGACCTGGAGGTGGAGCCCACTGCAAGTCAAAACTTCACTTTTTGTTGCTTTTAATGCCAGTTGAGAAGTTGTGAAAAGCTGGTAAGCTCTAAACCCAGGGCTCAACGTAATGCTGGCCAAATTTCATGCCCTTCCAATGCTGGGTAGGTGATCTAGGATGTAAATGGCAATATAATGGTGATGATAAACATTAAACCATGTAATTCTAGCTTAGGAAAGAAAAGTTGTTATGACCCACTTTTTGCTGTTGGCCACTGTTCAATAACTGGCAATTTAGCTACGAAGGAGCTTATTGCTGTGCATCTGTGATCTGTCAGAAACAGTTCGCAAGTGAAACATAGAGTTACCACTATTCTTTGATCTAGTGTTGTGTATGGGACTTTATACTCTCTTTGTGTGCATAGCATTCCTAACTGGAAAAGCATCTGCTCTCATAACACACGGGCCCTACGCGATCTCTGATGTAGTACTCTGGTTCGTTTAACATTAACTAGTCTTTTGTTTTACTTTAATCTTTCAAATTGGCACTACCAGCATGCAACAAACATAGGATCATAGAATAGTTAGGGTTAGAAAGGGCCTTAAGATCATCCAGTTCCAAATCCCTGCCATGGGCAGGGACACCACACACTGAACTATGTCACCCAAGGCTCCACGTTTCACCTGGTATCAACCCTCCCTGCCAAAACCAGAACCCCAAATCTGAAGTAATCTGAAGGTTTTTTAAAAAGGTTTTCATGTGATAGAACCTGAACAAAATCCCTTTACATTTTAGTCCATAATACTATATAATTATTAAAAATAATGAGATTTTTAAAAAGAATCTCCTTACCAAGTTTTCTCATAGGTCTCTTTTTGCTCTACCACAGATTCACTTGTGAGAAAGAAACTGAATTGGTTGAAGAAAGTACAAGCAATTCGTCCATCAAATCTTAACCTAGCGCCACAGCACACTTCTTCTTGACTAGCTTGAAGCGTGCTTAAAAGATGCAAGATTTGATTTAAAAAGTCATTTCTTGTTCATGTTTTTCAAATTATCTTTGTGGACCTAAAGGCTCAAAACTTTGTTTTGTTTTGGTTTGCTTCTAAATGAAAATGTAGATTCTGCCAATCACATCTGTGCCAAAAGATCTGGGAGCTGGCACAGGAATTTTGCCCGTTGTATGGATACCTCTTAAGTGTCTGTCTCTGGTTTACTTATCTCACTTCCCTCTGACCTTGTAATTCCTGTTTCAACACAAGTATTTAATGGATTTATGTGTAAAAGAGAGAAAGAGATGTACATATTTTTGAATCCAGCCCAGTCTGAAGCAATCATTTCCAATTAGCATGTCCTTAGATGAATACAATAAGCCAGTGTTTTTCATTTACAATTTGTTTTGTTCCATGCAGAAGGAATTAAAGAGATAAAGGACATATAAAGACTGGTCCCAGATGCAGCTGTAAAGCAAGACTTGTCAATTAGTACGTTAGAAGTATCAGGCAGGCCATTATTCCTACGGCTTTGGATCCCGGTCTTTTAGTCGTATCAAGTTTTCTGCTTTTAATTAAATATTGAACATCGGGCTGGTTACTTGAGATAGCATCAAAATACAGAGCTGCAATCCCAACACTCTTCTGTGGTCACTAGATGTAGTGGCATACAGTAATTTACTTTAAGCATCACCCCTAAGGGAATGAGAAGATGCAATAAATAAAGACCTCTTTCCATTTGACTTCTAGAGGGAGAAACTTTGGAGCATTAAGTCCACAATATTGCATTTTATCCACCAATGCTGTTCTTACATCAGTACACAGCAAAGCGATCCCATCTTTGCCCTCCCTGCAATGTCCCATTGACACTGGAAGTCACGCTCAGCACTTGTGCTGAAGAAGAGTCTTCTGTTAGAGCAAAGGTAACTTGGATGAGCTGCACTGGACAAAACTCAACTGTATTTGTCACACATACAAAGTATGACCAAAATCCACTGTTGGTGTGTTCCTCATGTGCCATCTCACTTGAGCACAGGGTCCAGTGTCACAAAGCTGTTACCAAAACTGACTGAAGGAATTCTTGCCTCTTTTTTTCTACCCTTTTTTTGCTCATTCCTACTTTGTTTTGCATGCTTCAGTTCAGCCAAGTGTCTGCAGAGCCATGCTGTGAACCAGACCGGTCATTTTATCAGTGTCAAAAACTGAGAACATTAATTCTAATCAGGATCTGTTCAGTTTGAACTGCAGATTCCACAAACACAAACAATGGAAACAAGGGAGAGCAAAATTCAAACCCTGGTGCATGAATGAACAGCCAGGGGAGAACTTTTTAAACCGTGTTTGCTGCTGAGGGCCCAGGCACTGTGAAACTACATTTGAAGTATCAATGGACGAGCTCAGCCAAGGTTGCAGGATGCTGACTGGAAGCATGAAGAATCACTTTCCAATCTCTTAAGTGAATACTATGTATACAGCCAAACTGCATCCCACTTTAATGCCCTCATCCTTGCTTAGCTCTGTACGACTTCTCTGTTCCTCACTATGCCAGAAGCCTCTATGCCATGCAGTATTCTCAGACAAGCAGTCTGACCTATGTCTTGGTGAAACAATCTCAGACTTGTTGAAATGAAAGACTCGACATAAATATAAGTGATTATTACATTTCCACTCGTTTTCCAGAGCTTACATTTCACAGGTACGCAGCCATGAGGCATCACAACCTTTAGTTGGTGCAGATAAGAAATGTCTGCTAAGCTTCTAAAACTATGTCCTGATAATGTTTATCATTCCATACACTAACACAGAGGGCAAGAGAGCATCTGACTGTCCCGACATAAATCTGTGCAGATAAACAGCATTTGGAGTGCCCCTGGTATTTGCTGACAAAATCTTTTAGTGCTTTCTTCTCAGCATGGCCTGAAGAGCAAAGCCAAATGTCCAAAAGCCAAGAGGAAAAGAAAGATGTAAAGAGGGTCATAATTCATGCTCTGAAACCCAGACAGAAAAGCTCAGCAAACCCATCCTATCTCTGCCCTTTCTATGCAAAGGTCCATAACACTGGAAGTCTCACTCAGCACCTGTGCAGAATGTGTGCTTTCCTGATAAAGCAAACATAAGCTACATGAGCTGCAACGAACAAAACCTCTGCTTGTCACAGAAAGGCTGAGCTTTGCCCATGAAAATAAACCCTATCACCTTGCCGTAAGTTCTCAAACACTATGCCTATACCCATGGGGCTGCTTTAAGCAATCAGTTTATATGCGCAGGGTAACATCCCCACATTGCCCCTCTGCTGACCATCCCAGGTTTAGAAGAGGCCAGGATATCCCTCACTGTGGGAACGGACCTTCTCAGCTTGTCAGCTATTCTTAGGGTGGTGAAGGCAGTGAGAAGGCAGGCAGACAATGCCCAGTGGCTTCTGCCAGCTCCTGTGGCACAGCTGAGCCTGCACTGGGGCCTGTGTGAGCCATGTATTTGCTCCCTCTGGCTCACACAAACTTTTTTCCATGGCTTCCACATCCTTGTGCTTACCTGAACTGGATGTTCCAGACCAGACCAGATCAGTGGTCTGCTGGTAACTTCAGATCTAGGTTAACTGAGCTTCAGGCTGGCAAGTTGCTGGTCTTGTTCTGTTTGTTAATAAAGTGAGGGGCTGTGTTAGACAGCTGAGACTCACATGTAAATCTACAGCTAAATCTCTTCTCTGAGATAGAGATCAATACGGCTAACTTCTGCATGTCCCTGTCCTCCCCTGTGTTATCTTGGAAGTGCTAGGGATAACTGGCGCCAGAAATCCTCTTGTCTTCAGTCTCAAAGGTGTAAGTTTAGCCACTGGGCAACCTCAACTCTGTGTCAGCACAACTGTGTGCCATTTCATTTCTTTGGGTTTAAAGCAATAATTTCTCATCACTCTTATTCACTATCCCTCTACACTCCCTCAACCCCTCGGCAATGACGGCCTCTGCCACACAATGCCCATTCAGTCGTCCCTCTCTGCCTCTCCAGCGCAGCCTGACCCTCCTCCTAGAGCAGTGTCCTCCCAAAGACACCGGAGGAGCTGGGAGGTGGCACAAGGATGGTGCAGACCGTGGTGGGGTCTGCGAAAACGTTTCTGGTTTTTAATGAGAGCTGTCACAGAAGCAAGGACAGACACTCCTCTGCAGGACAGGCTGATCTCTGTGTGCCAGGTCTCCTTCGCCCCAGTAGCTGTGCTGCCCCAAAGTGTCATTGTGCAGCAGCAATGACCCAGCTGCTTTGCTGGCACCCCAGGCCTCTCGCACCCACAGAAGGAACATGGACATTTGCCAGTCTCAGCACTCGCCCTTCCAGGACAACGGTTCCTTGGCCAGTGCCTCCTGCCAGCCCCAGGTGTGAAGGCTGTGAGGCTGTGGACATGGCAGGACCACTGGGGCAGAAGGGCCCGGACAGCAGCAGCCCATCGCCGCTTCCTGGTGCCAGCAAAGTTTAGTGCTAAAGGTTCAGTCCATATGATTTCTCTGCAATAGCAGTCCCTGAGCGAAAGAGACAGCAAATGCACTGAACATTCCCAAATAAATCTATAGAGACTACATCATCTGTAATTTATTACCTTTCAAGAAGAGCCTCTCTAATGTTAGCTGTGCAAATTAGCATGGTGAATCCTTGCACATACACAGTCTGCATAATGAAGATCACAGACACTGTAGGACAGTTGTGACAGGCTGCAGAACACTGTCAGCATTTGCCAAGAGAAATAGATACGGCAGCAATGTGTCCATTTGATTTGCTGAAGTACTGTCACCACACACAGTCTGAAATTCCTTTGCTTGGTCTTTTTGGTATGTACCTATACAGCCAAAGTGGTTCTTTAAAGATGTTTTCGAAGTGGTATCCCCAAGGGTGCAACATGAGTCCTGAAACAGCCAAAATAAATCTCAAAGGGGTGAGATTGGTCAAACAAGAAGCATGGTTTTAAGCTTCATGAGAGTACAAATACCCTGTGACAGCAGAGGCACCTTTTGAACTGTAAGTTCCTTTTTTCTGGGTCCAAGGAAGAAGTGTTGGATCTGACACCTTGCCACAGCAATTCGGGTTTTTGGTATTCCACACAAAGAATTCAAACCTGAAACAGGACTTACCTAGTGAGCCTGAGCCTATTTAGTACAGGAAAAGATAGAACTAATTTTCTGATGTGTCCAGAAAAAGGCCAAAAAGGCTCCAGCAGCTGAATGCATAAAATGCCAATCTCCCCTCCTCTTTCACATTACCACACGATGAATGCAAGATACTTCAAAAGCATTCCAGATATGTTTTGTTTTCACAATCTCTTTTATCAAGAAAGATACGGCTTCACACGGGCTATGATGCTGAAAACTAAAGTAACCAGCCCCAGAACACTTTTGCTTGCTTAGATCCAAAAGGTATGCTGGGACAGGAGAGTGTTCTGTATGTGCAGCATCAGCCTGCTCAGGCCCAAGTTCTCAAGCATCAGCAAGGGTCATCTGGAAACCTGGAAACATAGTTAGCGTATTTTTACTCAATAGGATTAAGTAAAGCTGGTTAAAAACTGTGAACTGGTTTGCACAAAATAAATGGAGGTATTTTCTGTGACAATTCCACCATAAAAGTAGAATTCAAAAGCTTGGTGCATGTAATTCCAACCTGCAGAATTACATGCACAGGAGTGTGGGATAGAGCCTGCAGAGATCTTTCCCAATTTCTGAGTGCTTTGCTTTGCCAATTCAACATTTCTTCCACAGCAATTTAAAGGCTGGGTTAAGAACTGTGCAAGAGATGTCAGCCTGTGACAGACAGAAGAGTGACACTGAAGGGCAGGATGTTGGCAGGCAGGCAGGAGCTGGAAAGCAGCTTAACTGACCAGAATTAGCATCCAGCGTTCAGAAACATTGCTATTGTGATCTGCAAAGCCTGTACAACTAGTTCCTAACAGTCAATAAATTGTGTATCCATGACTGAGCTTTCAAATCAGAAACTTTAATACACAATGGCTTAAACTGTAACTGCAAAATTGCTTCTAGTCCTACTTACATTCTCCAGAAGAGAAAGGCAGTACCTGAAAAGCTGATCCATAAGATCTCTGGTGTCTTTGCAAGAGCAGATGCATTAAATTGAGTGGCCCGGCCCAAATCACAATCAGTCCTGCTTTACAGGTCTACAATAACTGCTTCACTTTATCCCACTTCATATCTCTGTTTCAGCTGTGTTTCTACATTTAGAAAACTGGACCGGGATTATTCAGGCTGTATGTTGCAAGTATAATTACTTGATATACACAGTAGCCACTACTTAAACGTGAATTTCTTAACTAGCTTTAATTCTTTGTAATACTCAAAGGCACCAGCAGATGTTTAAAGCTGCTTTGGGGCTAGAGAGTATTAAAAAAGGAGGCAAAAAGTTTCTGAAACAATTAGATTTCTATTTCACTCATCACTCTTGCAATCTGAAAACAGGCCTGTCAATAAACCAACTGCAGTTTCAATAAGAAAAGCAGTATGCTCTCAGGGTGGAACCCTGTGTGCCAAATTATAGCTTGCAGTAAATTTTTATGAGCAAGTTATAAACCCCTGAAAAATGGAGCTTACAGCAGAAGCACTGGAAGAGCCATCACTGCACAGCACTAACATATGTTGCTTGTTCTTGCCTGGTGAAGTCAAGCTTCATCTCTTCCTCCTCTTCAACATCAATACGGCTTCTCAGAGTGACTGTGAAATCAGCAGTCATCTCAGAAGCAGCTCTATCTTCCATCTCCAACACTGCTCTTGGCACTGAAACAGCCTGTTATCCACAGTGTCATACACGCTCTGGTTGCTGTCGTTTATCCGTAGGGAACATCTCTCTCTCAGATTTGTGGTTTGCCCTGTGAAGCTAAAGCCTACTGTTGGCCTCTCACTTTCTACCTTGGCAGAGGAAATGTACTTCTATTTCATGCATCAGTGACTGCCTAGAGGGCTGGTTCTGGAATAGCATTTTCAGAGCCAGGGTCTATGAACTGGAGATTCAGAAGAGAAGAATTCCAGAAGAAGAAAAGCAGAACAGAGAATAGCCAAATAACAGATGAGGGTTCATTATGTAGTTAAATTGGCTGTTTCATGAAGTTGTCAATACAAGAACTATAACGGGAATACACTAAATTTACCCAATAGGATTTTCACCTGAGATGGAGAACCTTGTCATCACAAATTTCCCCTGAAGAGTGGGAAAGGCAAACTTGGGTTCCTAGCCACAGATCTAAAGTAATGCAATTGTGACTCCATCTGAAAACATACCTCTAAACCAAGCAAAAACGAAGATGGCAACAACACAGGTTGACGAGGAGAAAATGTGCAGGTTTAAAGGCAGCCGGACCTGCTGATGTGGTGACACCAAGATGGGTGGAAAATATGTCAGACCAAGCTATGCACTGTTAATCAAGACACCTTTAAAGTCTGGAAAAAACTTATTTAATGGGGAAAAAAAGGATCACTGGTCACATAAGTAATTCTCCTCAGTGATAGCTTGCATTTGTTGTGAGAACTGAGAGTTTTAGGACCTGCAGTGGACTTTGCTCTTTCTCTTTCCATCTCTGATTTAAAATTACATTCTCCCAAATCTGAAGATGTTCAGATATTTTAGATTTTTCTAAATGTTTCTGAAAGGATCCCCACAAACTGCTGCTTATCCAGTGCTGTTCTCCCTTCCCAATTTCCTCTTCCATATTTTATTTATGATCCGTTCCTTCTCCTTTCCCTTTTTTTCATTACTGAAAAGGGACTGAGAGGAGACAAAAGGAAAAAAAGCTGTATTTTGCATTGGGCAATCAGGGCATTTTTGGGTAAGGAAATGCTGGTTTTTCCTGAAGCATAACTTGACTCTCTTGCCAGCTCCATTCTGTGACCTCCTTTTTCAGAGAAGGGAGACTTTCTCCATCACCCTGTTCTCAACAAGGGTACAAGTCGGGAGCATCTTCCACAACCATTTTTGACTTTTCCTATTATGTCACCACAATAAGCTGGTTTATTCCCTCACACAGCATCGGATATTTAGCTTCAGCAAAAACCAAACATAATTAATAAGATTAATACCAACTGTCATGACAGTACTTTGAAACCTGTTTAACAAAAGCATAGTCACTGTCAGGAAAAATCACCTCCTTCAAGACTTCTGTGTTCTCTCTGCTAACAAACACAATGACAGTTGTATGTAGGACAGCCTACAAAAGTACTCCTTATTTTCTCATTGTCTCAGTACATCCTCCATGATTTAATTACAGATTTTGGCTCTGCTTTGATTTCAGTTTATACTAATGATACTTGATTGACAGTAACTTAAGAAAAATCACAAACTTATGTTAAATTACCAGATTATTTATGTATTTTCTGCTGTACTGGTAACAATGACTTCAGTGAAACATATGGTACAAATAATGGGATATTTAGAAATCAGGAGTTTATAAGAAACTGGAAACAACTTGATATAAACCATTTAAAAACTATATTGTGCTTCATTAAAAAAGATATATATTTACCTAGTCTGTCTGGTATTACAGGAAACAAATAAGAGAGAGGTACTTGCAACTGTAATTGAAGTGACAACGTATTTCATGGTAGCTGGAGATTTCAGCTATCTCTAAAGACTGGATTCACTTTAAAACTACACAGCCTACTCACATCACTGTCCAACTTCAAAACACCTAATATTAAGAAGGGTTGGCAATATGTTCCCCAAGCAAGAAAACTACTTTACAGTATTAAGGCACAGTAGATTTTGATTATCCTGTTGTTAAATGTCACCCTTCAGGCACAGCTGCACAGCCCCTGGCCATCATTCCCCCAGTGAGCAAGGTAATACAGAGCTTCCACGTGCTTGGGTTAAGCTGATCTAGTTTAGCATTCACAGCGCTGCTGAGTCAGTTCTGGTGCAGATGAGGCTATACATTTCTTCACTTCTCACCCTGTTTGGTGACCTTCACAATTGTTGTACTGGCACAGGGCTTCCATAAATGCTGAGGCTGTCCCCAGAACACATCATGTCAACCTAGTCAACAACATCCTGTCCCCCTGGGTGCCAGAACCAAAGAGATCACTAAGCACAGGCTAATAGCAGACATGGTAGAAAGCCAACGGCAATTAGAGAGAGCTGGTGTGGCCGATTAACGCACTGCCAGACACAAATTAAGGTGAAGTAATAATACATTGGGAAGTTACACAATTAATAAATAGCTTGGTATAAATACAAAGTATTAAAAAGCAGTTTATGTGCTCTGACATTTTTAATCACCACATTTATGAACAATTATGAATAATGATGCCTCACGACACTATGAAACAACAATAGAGCTGCGGTACAGGCAAAGAGAAAGCAGCCCATCATTACTCCTGGCTTCTAGAGATGTCAATAGCTTCTACAAATTGGATTTGCTTTATGTGGCATCTCCTACTCACACTGCAATACAAGTTCAAAACATACCAAGTAGGTATTATTATGAGGATATGCTTCCCACAACGCAACAGCTTAAGTGCCCTGCTCATGGCTACTCATCTCACCAGCAAAGTTGCTCTGGAACTAGTTACTGTCATTCTCCAGTCCCTTTACCAGCCAGTAGATAAATCCCCTCCACTTCCCAGTGAGGAACTTACACTTAACAATGACTGACTTTTATTTGTAACAGTACTTCTAGGAAGGCTGGGTAGAACAATATTGGTGGAAAGGCTTCTTACTGTGTACTCCTATGAGAAGACAAATCGTGCTCCTGGGTAGCTGTTAAGGAGTATTTGCTATTACTCCACAAATTATTTGATAAGATGAAAACATTAAATAGCAATTAAATAGCCTTGGAGAAGGGCCACACTGCATGGCTCAAGACCTAAACCTGCATTTGTGCTTTAAACCCGCACCACGGATTCCCACCACAGCCATGGGAAGGCACTAAAGACTCTGTGCCCTACCCTGGAGAGGTTGAACAGAAATGAACTCAGTGTTTCTGACCTGGGCCTAGTTCCTGGCTCTGTGAAGACAAGGTACATTCCACTCTAATTATTCCTAATTGCCATGACTTAATGTGTAAATATTTGCAACACACGGATATAAAAGTGCTTCCATACTGTCAGCTTCAGACATGTTACCAGCTGCTACGCCTGCTTTCTGTGCTTTTGCAGCTTCTCCAGACACAGGCCATGGAGCACAGCTCCTCAGCTGATGTAAGCCCTTTGAAGTGAGGGGCGGTCTTATTTTGTTGAGGCTTTCAACAGCTACTTGAATGGGAACCAGTGCAGTTCTGATGCCCCGGTTTGCACAAACCATCTTCCCATAAATTTTTCTTTTATCCATTTGTTATTGTTTTCCACAGCTGTTGGATGTCTATCATTGTGCTGCCTGAACCCCACCTACCCTAAATCTGCCTCTGCCCTGCCCCAATTGCTCCCCTCGTACGTAATATTCCTCCATCCTGCTTACACAGTTCTGAGTGCATTGGGGAACTTCAACTGTCAAGATGGGGCCAGCTGAAAGTAGACCAGACATGATCCAAGCATGTTCTTCTCAGTTTAGTCCCTTTTCTTGGTAGAGCTAAACCTGCAGAGAGTGTCAGAGACACGCTCTGGGGTGGTCAGGGACGGGGCTGAGCAGTGGGAGGCACTGGGAACAACTGGGACTTTGGCTGTCAGTTCCAGATATTTCTTGGGATGTTTCTGAAGGCAGCCACCCCCAGGGCCAAGGCAAGCCTTTGGAATGGGGTAAAAAACCCAGACAATTCTTAAGGTTATCCTGAAATGCTATGATCAATTTTTCCATGAGCCCGACACCTCAAGTGGGTGGGCCAGAGCAGTCTGGCAGCATGAATCCCTGTCTGCAGAGGTCAGATTTATTGACTGAATGCAGGGATTGCCATCAGCCATCAAGCTCTCCTGAAGTGGTAATGTTCTCAGCATCCTTCCACTTGGACCAGTAAACTGGAGCAGCTGAGACACTGTATGCAGACACAGTGCTGTAGCTCACTACCAAGTCCCCTGAGGCATCTTGGGCCATAATTTATGCAGCTCGGAGTACTTTTATATTATATAGAACTGAGAGCTTGAAGGAAAACCAAACCAAATGAAACAAAGCAAATGCAGACAATGAAGAGCCTGAGAAATTAAAATAGCCTCCAAACTTGAAGAACCCAAACTGTCCCTCTAAATGACTCACACTAAAGAAGATGCCTCATTTGTTAGGTTAGAAGAACTGTAAAAATAAAGACAGACTTGAAGAAAGAGCAAGTTTCCAGGAGATTCATCAGTTACTCAGTTTTTCTTTTAATTAGGTTTTGGTTTTAGTTTTTCTGATCTCTTATGACATACTACGCTGTAAAGCCATGTAGCTGCCCCAGGGCAGGGGCTTTCACTGTGGTGGTGACAGCCTGTTCTTTGTGGTAGGGAAGGTACCTAAAGCACTAGGCAGTCACCACCTAACAATCCAGTTTTTCTCTTCCAACTCCCAGGCCTCTTCCGCAAATCCAACACAGCGCATGTCCCACACCAGGCCCTGCTAAGAAGCTGGGGAAAAGGAGGGTGAGACAGGACAAAACACAGGATGACTGAGGATGACAACAGCCTGAGTCATCCCCACCGAACCCTCTCCTTGTCCACTCTCACCTCAAAGAGCTCACAAGGTTTTGGCAAAGTTGAAATCATTTGTAATGAACAGGAATAGCAAACCCCCATTAGTCTAATGCAAACTAATACACACAGAGGACATAATTCTCACAGATAATAGCGTGCACACACTCTCCTGTTATTCTCTCTATCCATGCCATTTTCCCCAGCATTTTTCTGCAAGTTGAACGGGAGTTTCCTTCTGGAACTAACACTCCTCAGCAAGCTCTGAGCAATAAATAATAATCATAAATAAATTGCAAAACCCCTGGAGCAGTCTGCTGAGTCATCTCATTAAGTGTTACAAACACTTTCACAGTGTTGAACGGGCCTTAGTCATTCACCCATTCCTGTAAGAGCCTTGGTTTTCTCATCAATAGCCCTCTGCAGAAGTGCCAGAACATCACAGCTGCTAAGGAATTGCTACGAGCAGAGTAAGGAGCTTCCCTCTGATCTCTCCCACTGGCTGGACGGCAATTAAAGGTTGTTCTGCACTTCAGAAGCCTGTTCTCTTAGTGTTGATTTTAACTGTATGACAAGATTTATCATTTCTGATTATCAGTCTGCTCCTACAGTAGCAAAAAAAGCTGGAGCTCTGCCTTTGGCTACAAGGCAAGAGGGAGATTCTAGATGTGAGCTGGTGAGACACTGCTGTTCTTTATTACACAAATTTGCTTTTAAAAAGGAACAAAAGCTTTTCTCATTTTATGCAAAATAAATGAGGTATCACAATTACAAGGTAAAACAGAGATCAAATAGTAACCATCGAAGGTTTAAAAGGTGCTTTGAAGAGAGGTTTCTAAACTCTTTCTTGAATTTCAGAGATTGGGTCGTGCCATCATGCTGTACGCGACCAGAAGTGTTAATCAGAAGGAGCACTAACAGCCTATCACAATGATAGTAAGTACATAAATATTATTTGACATACTTTTTCAATAATCTTATAGGTGCTTTTTAACAAGCCTCCATAACACAGAGAACATATGAGCTCTGCTAGCATGTACTGTACAGCAAGGTAGTTAAGAATATATTGCATTTATAAACTATGCACAACTTTATGAGTCTCTAGCTATAATTTCATCATAGCACAGTAATTGGAAAGTCTGCATAATTTTGGAAGGATATGTGTTTTAGTTAAAAGAACACTATTATTGCTAATTGGATACCAAGCTTACACTGTAAATCAGAGCAAAGTATGGGCTCCTAATTACCAACTTTTTTGAAACAAGCACTGTATGTCTTTACATTATTTTTGGCTTACAAGTGACTTAAATAATCTTAGTGTTACCAAGTCCATAAATCTTTTCTTTAGTTGTGGCTGATGAAATGTTACAGGATAAGAATGTGTGTTCCCAAGGTAAATATCTGGCTTGGCAGCCTCATCTCCTACAGTGAATCAAGGTAAAGGGGTATGTAAGCGACTGGCACTGGCGCAGCCCCAAGCAGAAAAGGTAAAAGGTAGAAAGCCGGTATTAACTTACGTAGCATGTTGCAGCTTAACACATTTTAAACAAGCTGGGCTCACTCTTTGGCATCTGGAGCTAAAAACTTACAGCCGTGTTCTTATGTGGAATGAACTTGTGTATTAGAGTTTTACAACACGAGCAACAAGCTTTTATGAAGCTGTTAAGGCCCTGAATCCAGAGCTGTTATGCAAGGCTGGGTTTGAAATTCTTTTTCCCAAACAGCTTTTCCTCCACATGCTTTGATCTACTCATACAGCACCTGCAGCGGGGATGGCACCCGCTGCTGAGCAGGAGCTGGGCAACAAGCACCAACACAGATCAATATGCTCATTGGATATGATGCTTTGTGAACGCTGCTGGGCCGATGGAATGTGTCAAAAGCCTCGACTTCCAATCAGAGCCCATGGAAGCAGAAAACACTGGACAGAAGATCTTCATGGAATCTGACTGCTGAGTACACAGGGACCAGGCTGAATACCCTTAACACACTGGTTGTTCACCATTGCCTTAAAGATATCTCAGTAATGGACAGAGTAAAAAGCCTTGTGCATTAAAAGGCACAGAGAGGAGGCAACTTAAAATAACTGGGCTTCTTGGAATATGTAATATGGCCCAGGAAGATCAACAATGCCAAGTGTGAGGCCTGTCTTTCATTCGCTCCCCATTTAAAGGGGAGATACTTAAAGTCTGTTGTGAGGACAATAACGTACTACAACTCTTTGGAAATACTTCTGATTTTTCCTTTTGATTTTCTACATATTTATTAAAATATTTATTTTAAAAAATGTAGACTTAGCCATGTGAAGCTGTTCAAATGTCAGCCTGCACAGCATCAAGACAGAGGCCATGTGTTCCAGATTTAAAAGCTGTATTCACTTTGTGATATACCATTCAGCAAGGACTCACTGTCAGACAAGCCTACTAATCTTTTCAGCATGTTTCCAGCCTCTTCTTCTTCAGGGAATGGTTGTGGTACATTTCACCAAGTTGCCTAATAATTTTGGTGTCTTAACAGCCAGTTGGAGCAGAGGAGGTCTTTTAATAGTCTTGAATGGCCTATGGACCCCATCTAGGCTGAAAAAGTCCCCAAGGCCTTGGAGTTCAGCAGCTCTGCTGGGTAGGTGTATTTAACCTTTCATCCCGGCCAGGTTATTGAAGTGAGCTCACTGAACTAGATTCCAGAAGAAAAAACAGAAGCAGTGCGCTTGCACTGTTGCAGATGAGTAAGTATGGTTAAGTCCTGGTTTATGACCACCTTACTTCCTTCCCCATAAATTCACTAACCTCGAATCACAAACGTGAATGCCTCTGACAAGCAAGACTTGTCTGCATGGGAGCAGAACACTGCAAGCTGTACTTAGCTTATACCAATTTGTTAATGCAGAACCTGAGAATTATTTCTGTCACAAGTTCAACCACAATCTTCTCCATCCAGAGTTAACCCAGGTTCAGCCTTGTGGCGTAGGTGACACAAAATGCATGATTAAAAACATAGTATTCCAGGTATACCGGCCATGGAAGCTGTCTTGTAGCCTTCTTGCCATAACCAAAAGAAGCACAGCTCTATCCAAAACCTATATATCTATGGTCAGATATGAGTGACGGACAAAAGTCAAACTGCACTGCCAGGCAGAGTAAAGATGAATTTCTCTGTGTTGATTTGACCACCTTGTTCAGGCTCAAGCCTTTGATATTCAAGATCAGCCTTTTAGGATCCTCCTGATAATGAAAATACCGGGACAATACCTTGCCTCTCCCAGAATGCCTGTCTGAAGTATTACAGTTTCAGGTTGGCAGGTGTTTCCCAGAAGAAGCTGGGAATTGTTCTTGAACAGGAAACAAGTCCTTTGAGACCTGGAGTAAAATACCAACTGGAAACTCGTAACAGGGCAGGTAGGGCAGAAGCCTTAGATCGAAACATTAAACATGTGATTGTAAAAGAGAAAGGGGACAGAGTCAGATGTGGACATATGGAACAGACACGAGGACATGACTCATCCTCTTCTGGATATCTTCAGTTCTTAATTAGAGTCTCCACTAGAGAATTCACCAGCTTCAAGCTAGAACACATTCTTAGGAAGCTAAGCACAACATATGCTCTTCATAACCCCCAGAAAGCTAGGGCAAACAAGGCACATAGAAATGGGAGACAAGCACATGCAGTTCAAAACCCATTGGAAGGCAATCTGTACCTACCTGAAATCAGTGGGCAGCTGGAAGTGCTGTCTGAGAGAAAAGATTTACTATAGCTGGCAAATAACCTTTCTGTGTACAGCAGCATTTGTTGTACTAAACCCCATGCTTAGACGGCCACAGACCACATCACCCAAACTTCACCTGCAATGAATGTATTTTTTTAAACATTCAGGCAACCGCGTTTTAAGTTTTTGTTTTTGTTCTGCTGGTGTGAAAATCTTCATGTTCTGTTTAACATTGCTCGCAGTCAATCATCAGTTTCAACTGAAACCAGGCCAAATTCTTCGCCTAGATCCTTACTTAAACACCTTTAAAAGTAGTCTGGTTTTAAAGGTGCTGAGTACTTTGCACCTCTGAAGAAAATCAAAGTGCTCTTCCTCAAACACCATTTCTCTCTTGACCCAAACTGACTGTGTATGTCAGACACTTGAAATACTCTGTTTTCAAGTAAAAACCTGTCCTCTATGCTTGGACACTTGATTCACTGGTCATCTCTTAACAGTTTTATGGGGGCACAGAAATTACAATGTCTTCCCAGTCAAGATAAACACATTCCTGTTCTTGACCACCTGAGCACAGCAGTGAGAATGGGCTCCAATGAAGGTATTGAAAGAATTGCTTCAAGGCTGAGGCAGGTGAAATTGGTTAGCAACCCTGCATGTAAAAGAGCAGAGAAACAGCAGGAACTTAGAAGAGTCCCTCTTTTGCCCAGGATATCCTGAGAGCACTGACCACTAAAGCTACTTTCGAAACAAAGTGAAACAGTCTGCCACCAGTGCTTTAGAGCCAACTATTAGATCTCCCATGCGCATGTTGTATGTGCATGTTCTACACTATTCCCAAGTCACCCGACATTCCCATTAGCTTTTGTGAACTTCACATCAGAGTAAGCCAGAATCTGAAGAAGATTAACCTCCGTTCCTTCTAACTGTTCCTTAATTTTTATGACAACAATTTTTAGGCTGGTTTTGCGGCCTTTTTTTTTCCTCCTTTGGATGGATACAGAAATTTCTCTGATGAAAGCTTCAGATTTTTTTAATTAAAACCAAACCAAAACAAAAAAGCCAAAAAACCCCAACCCTGTAAAATTATTTTCCTTAAAGAAACTGCCAAAACTCTAGGAATCAAATTACAGAGCACAAGCAGACATCAAAATTCCAGCTTTCCTTTACCTACTCAGGGAACCTGAATGCCTCTCTCAGGTGCTTAAGTTGATGCCAAACAGCACAATTCTGAGCTGAGGAGAGAATTTCTCTTTGTATGTCATGATCTTGGTGAAAGTGAAGCTTCTGAGGATGTGGAATGGATTTCTGTGTTCTTAAAACCTGGAAAATGGTTCTTTTGCTTACTGCTGAGTTACTCCTATGCACAAACCTACAGCCATCTAGGAAAGGAAAAGACCGACGTTTTCCATCTGAGGTCTGCAAAGTGCTAAGTTCCAACTCTCTGTAAGACTGCCATAAAACAGAAGTACACAACCTGGTTATTAATGGCCATACACTTGCTACCTAAAAGTCTGCAGTTCTCCTCAATCTGAAAACGGTTTCAGGGTCAGAGGGCCTGATTTTGGCCTTCTCCTTACCTCATGATACTGTATCCACTTTTTACAGACAGGCATTCTTCATTCATAAGCCCCATTGTTTAAATGGTCATTGACCATTATTCAGGAGAATAAGTCTATTACATTCAATAACTGCTAACCTCATTTAACCAACCAGTAAATAACCTCACTCTCTCCTCCCTCCTCAGCTCCTAGGTTATTACACTGCAGCATCTTGGCTCTACGCCTATTTAATCTTGGTAATAATGAGCAAAACCAGAGTGCACAGATCTCAGTACACTGATTAGGATCACCATTCAACTATACATAATGCACATACTTCATTAGAAAAAGAAGGTTCTGCCAGAGGTTGCCATATTCATTTGGAACTTTCACATTTCTCAGGATTTAATATTAACATCAGCAGTTTAGATCCCACTGGACTTTCGATGGTAAATGGCAAGTTTATTAGTTCTTTCCATTGTTAGAGGCAAATGAGGAAGTGGGGTTTTTCCTTTTTGCATTAACTTATGTCAAGAATGATGACTCTAAGAAGTCATTAGAGAGAAGAAAATGGAGACTGATTACAGTATAATGCCTTACAACTGACAAGGCTCTGTTCTATTCCAACAAATAAGAAATGTTGGTGATGTTTCACAATCACACGTATCAAGAAACAGGCCAAGCTTCATGTCTCGATGATGTCTCTTTGGAGCTTTTCATAGTATACATTGAAGAATCCACTCACAGAGGACATGACTCAGTTGCTATCTGTGACAGTGGTCAAACATCTACTGACCAAAATTGTACAGGCTAGAGGTTTCATTTGTCAACCTCATGCTATAAATAACCAGTCTCCAGGTGTACAGTCTGGCTTACTTTGGCAAGGAGAAGATGGCATACTGATTTATATAGTCCAACTGCCATCAACATGTCTTGCATTCTGATGTGTAACAACAGTTACCATTTAAACAATAAACCCCAAGTTTTGGTCCTAGAACAGTGGATAAACAAAGGATTTGCTGTAGTTGTGTTGCTTACATTTTAAAGTAAATTCTACCTTCCAATATACGTGGAAAAGCCAGGAATTAATTTGGTTTCATTACACACTTACTGGCTGATTTCTCTGCAGATGGTGATTATGTCAGCTAGCAGAGCCTTTTCTTCCACCGATTTGCTGCCTGAGGGATTAAAGGCAATTGTTTAAAGGGAAAAATGCAAAGATAGAGTTTTAAATAATGCTTTGCCATGGTCCTGCCTGAAGTGGATTAAAAGCAGCTTAAAGCCTTAATTTTTGCAGAGAGTCAGTGTCAGTGAGGCTCAGAGCGTGGACAGAAATACCAAACCTCCAGGCTTGGCTGTAGATGGCTTGAGACACCCACGTTTGTGCTGACATGTCTCTGATTCATGGATCATTTTCCTTACCAATAGGTTACCCCAGTGAAAGCAACTTGGCTTTCCTGAAACACGCTGGTGTGCAAGAGGGGAAGACTCTTCTGTACAGAGAAACAATTTCAGGCACATTTGACAGAGGACTGATGCTTGCAATGATATTAAGTTCCCACTGGCTTTTATTAAAATGGGCAGCTGAGGTGAGACTGAAGAAAATGCCACAGTAGGAGACTGATCTTTTCTTAGACATCAGAGAATCCTCACAGGCCCTCAGGCTTGAGGCAACCAAAGGAAAATGGGCTCAATTAGTTCTGCTGTCCATAGACTTGGGCTTAGGTTTACTAATTCATCTCCTCTACAGAATACTAAAGAATCCCTTACTGTGGAAGTGCCTGTGGTAAAGGGTGATACTGTACAAAGTGTTCCTTTCTACTGTGTCCGCCCATTAAACATTATTAAGTCCCTTTGTCCAGCACGGACAAGTGGAGGGGGGCCTGGGCAGAAATTGAGACAGGAGAGATCTGCCTGTGCACATGGGTTAAAAGGCATTTAATGAATCACAGAAAATAATAGCTTTACACAGTAAAAGCCTTCCCTCTTCCCTGCTTCTCTCCCCCTGCTTTTCCACATAAATTATGTGAACATATCATCAAAACATGATGATTTTTATTTTCATAAATGGGGCCATATGTCAGCTAAAACAGAAAATGTGTGCTGAACTGTGATGTGGGTTACATGATACACTTTAATTGGATGTCACTTTAATGTAAACAGCTTTACGTAAAGCTCAGCCTAAAAGAAAACTTTTTAAGATTGTCAAAGATCAGTTGCTGAAACAACTCGATGCTCCATGTGTCTTTTGCTTTGTCTGGTCAATCAAAGGCTATCAGTCACTAAGGGGCTGTGTTCTCATCTCACATGCACCATAGAGACTTTGATAGAAGTCCTTAAAAAAGGGGGCCAGGGACAAAAGGCTTTCTTTTTTGCATCAATACTTTTGCCTAAACTTTCCATGTCAAAAGATTATTTTTTTATTGCAAATATCATTTGTTCATCTAAACATTAACAAGTGCAGCTCACTTGTGGTCAGGTCTGTACACCAGCATCCCTCTTTGTAGTGGGAAAAATCTTGAGCTGCAAATAACCAACCCCCAAAGCCCAAGTACTATATACTTCAACTCTATAGGCAAAACAACCAACTTACTCTCGTGCAACACATAACTCTGGCTAGCCATATGGAAATAACCTCCCCAAACAACATACTACCATAATAATGAACAGCTGAAAATAAAGGGATTAAAAACATTTTTTAGAAAGGCAGGTTTGGTGATGCTGATAGAACACCAACCACTTCTATTGGGAAACATTAACAAGCCAGTATTTGCTAGCAGATACCCCAGGGTTATCACAGTCATTTTCTATTTATAAACATAGGAAAAAGCAGTCACATCTCACCTGATGTCCACTGGTGGCTGCTGGTAAAGGCTTATTTTTTGTTGTCGCTGTGCTTTACTATCACAGCAATACTTAGAATGGGAATTTTGCACAATCCTGTCAAGTTGAATTTCAGGTGATAACTGATTCCTCCTACCTTCCAATAACAAGCCCATAATTTAGTATCAGGCAGCTGGATAGCACTTGCTACCTTTTGAAAGCACTTACAGTCGTCGAACAAAACTGCTGGCATCAACACATATAACACATCACAGTAAACCACTGATGGGCTTATCAAGTATCTTTGGTTTCTGTTAGCAATTACTCACACAGGCACGTACTGCTATGTATACATTCTGCAATCTTAAATGTTACCCTTAACTCTAAGGCGGAAAGCCACAGCATGGTTAGAAGCATCCCCTATAAGCTGCCTCACCAGAACCCAAGGTCTGCTTTGTAAGAAAAGTAACAGCTATCATTTCTTAATCTGCAGCTCTCCAGCAAGGCCTCTGCACCTCAGAACCATGGCAGAAGCCTACATGATGCTATCTTAGGCCTGAACTACTCCTAAGAACAAAAGAAGCTGCATGCTTCTCCACGAGAACCATCTAACACGTTTTGGAATTATGTTTGGACCACCAACAAAGCTGCTGGAGAAGAAGGGGAGCAGTGTTGTATTACAAAGCTTTTCCTTGCAGTTCCTGTTACTGGTTATTGGACATCATTACAGCTTTTATAATGATGGCAGCGTAAATCAGCAGGCGAAGCCTGAATAGAATGTTCTATCCTTGTCTCCCAGTGAAAATTCCTGTCCAAAGAAGGGATAAACTAATAATTTTGGTTTAAAGAATCACTTTTTTCCTTGGGTTTATTTTGGTTTAATTCAGCAGAATGCATTAAAGGAGGATAAAAATAAATAAATAAATCCATAAAGCCAAGAAAACCACAAAATCCCCTTTAAAAAAAGGAGATTTATGTTCAAGCTTGACATGGCATAAACAGGAATTGCAAACATCATCTCTGTTCCAATCAGAGTAATAAAAATTGTCTTACAAATTATAAAGCTATAAAAATTGAAGATGACTGTTTCTGCAGTCCACTTGGCTTGCACTGACTTCAATATTTGGAATTCAGATGTAAACAGCACTGGTGATTCTTCACGTGCTGTCTGTCAGTTTGGCTTGCCACAACAGATCACACTGCATGTAAGGGGGAAGCACATCTGTGTGGCTGCTACTCAAACTGTAAAGTACTCGAGCTGACCCCATAGGCAATGCCAGGGGATAGAAATGATCTGAAAGATACTTCCAAAGCAATGTGCCTTTTGCAGTGGTTGGTACTGAAGGGAAACATACCCTCCTTACAGGGAAAAATTAGGGGAAGTTTATTGCTTTAAAGCATCCTTTTGCACATGAATGTCTGCTGAGATGGAAATCATCTTTCACCACATATTGTGGAATGAGACTGTTTGAGAATGTTACTTTTCTGGCTGTGCTAAAGCAGGCATCCAGTATCTCAGTGCATCATCTACAAAAAAGGCAAAACTTTCATAATAAAGCTGCTGCAACTGCAAAAACACAATAGAAAAGTTCAAGCCAATGGCTTTTATTCTTTGTATCAGGAAGGCTGAATCTGCTACACCTGAGCAGGGCAATGACAGCCCTGCACCCCCAGTGTACACCATTTGGTCCACACAAGCACATCTCTGTGTTGTGCAGCACAGTTCTTACACCTCCCATCCTGCCTGTTAGTTAGATGGATTATTTTAACAAAAGCTTATTTACACCAGCAGAATATAAATCCTGTGCATAAAGGCTTACTTGGGGTGGGCACTGCCTCAAGCAAAGTCTCACCAGGGACGGCTGTTGGACACAGTATTTATCCCAGACACCCAGACCCTGCAGGGCTCATCCCCACATGGGGTCTGTCCCACCAGTGGTGCCAAAGCTCAGTAGAGTGGAGGCACTTTGTGTTTCTCCCTCTGGCATAGCCCTTGCAGGCCATAGCCCTGCTATTCTTGTATATACATTTTCAACTAGGCAGTAGGATCCAGCATCCCATTGTCACCAACCGTTAGGGATGTAAATCCTTCTCAGAGTGAGGGTTAGGGTCCAGTTCTGCAGCAGTTCACATGAAAGGTTAATTCAGGTGCTGCAAGAAGAGCTCCAATCTGTTATCTTGGAAGTAAGGGAGACAAAAATACATACTGCACATTCGGCTGCTCAGTCCCAGCCTCCTACATTCACCTGCAATATACAGAAGAGTATGAGCACATGAAGAAGTTAAATGTGCCTGGCAGCAGGTGAGTGATTTCACTGTGACTTGGTAACGTGTTTTGCACAGGTGGTGGGATGTTGCATGTAAAGCATGATCCTAGTTCAGGGAATATAAATACCCTTCCTTTTGCCAAGAATTAGGCTGGGGAAGGCAGGTAGAGGGAATGTTCACACATACCTACATACATACATACATGTATATACCTACATATATAAACACATGCAGGCAGACGTATAGCTATATGCTTTAAAATATATGAAGAATAAAATACAGTTGCCTAATGAAACCACTAGATTTTGTCTCCATTACAGCAGTGCTGCCAATTTACCACCAGGCGTTCTGTCTTCCATATAGAATTCAGTATACCTGTCAATCCAAATGAAAGACCCATAGCCAAGGTATCAATAGCAGTGACATATTATGAAACTTTCATTCCCTTTCCCCCTCTCCTTCTATCCCAGTAATAACTGTCAGGCGATCCTGGCAATTTCACAAGCATAGCAGTGATTCAGCTGGCAGATTTCAGTGGATTATTGTGGCCAATTTGGAAAAACACTCTAATAAGCACTACTTTCCAGAAACCAATATAAATCTGGAAGAAGGGATTATTAAACCCAGGGAAACTACAACAAAAGACATTAATTGCATTTTTTAAAAGGACCTTTTGAATGAATTTATTACCTGCTAGCTTATAAGGCAAATATGCAGATAAATATATTATATATAGATAAAAACCACTGCCATAACAAGGATTTATTTATATTGGCCATATATACTGTAGGAAATTTATATATAAATATAATTTACACACAAACACTATGCTCATTTATGGTATTATATAAGCAACACATTCTGTTTTATGTCTATATGTATATCTCCAGACAATTAGGATTACGTTATTTACTCTCACGTACACACATATGCACACAAGTGATGTTTGGTAAAACAAAAGGTCAAAGGTAAGAAGCGATCACAGTGAAGTCGAAGCCGTGTGTGGATTTGCAAGCATGTTTTAAGTTTCTACATAGTCTTAGAACAGAAAGCAGCAGTTTAAGAAACTGCATCCACCGGACTTGGAAAGATCTTCCAAGCCTGCTTCTCACTTACGAGTAGCATTCAATAACCACCGGCCTGCTCCAAAGTCTCATGAATCGTATGAGGAGCTTTCTCCTGACATCAGTAAATGCTGGATCAGGCCCTTAATATAGAAAGATTTATCACTGCCTCTAACTTTTGTGTCAATGGGGATTGTGTGAGAAGAACGATGGAACAACCACAAGCCATTTTGGAAGTTCAAATAGTAAATGAGTCAAGGATTCATCCCGCTGTTGAATAACAGTTTTGAAAACAAATTAATGTATTCTTACAATAATATGATGTAACCTCTGACTTTCTCGTTGTGGGACTGTTAGCTCTTCTACGTGTTCTTCACATTTTGCCTGGGTTCTCTTTTTATTTACCTTTCCAAAATATATCATGAGTAGGTTTGGAAGTAAAGCAGAAACTCTTTCCATTGCAGTGAACTTAATTCTTCTTTGGAGCCAGTGCTCAAAAAGGCTGAGTAACGCAGCAATGAGCATATATTTAAATAACAGAGATCATATAGCCACATACGACTAAACCTGGTCACAAAGACTTCATTTATTTTGATAATCCAAAAAAGGAGCTAAGATTTTACACTCCATTATTATTAATGAATAGACGCAGACCAAACACAGGGAAGCCAAGCTCCAAAATAACTACTGTATTTGTACTGACATTGCTGCTGAAACCCCTGAAACCCAAAGTACCAACCAAAGAGGTAAACTAGATCAGAAATACACACACAAAACACAGGCAGAGCTGTGGCTGAGCCACAGGACTCCCACACAGCTACCTTTTGCCATCCTTGAAGGCTTGTGTCCTGAACCTCAACATGGTCAGCACATCTCCTGTGCCAAACACCAGCCCTGTCTACCCTATCTCTGGTATTTCCAAGTCTGCTTCTTATTACCATAAGGGTCTGAGAAACCTTTAAGCTTCTATAAATGCAAGTGCTCTTCACAGGTCCTTTCCTGTTCTCAACCAGCTCCTTCCAGGGAGTGACCATAATAAGAGACTGCTGAAAAATGGGGAGTTGAACCTTGGCAGTTGACAAGGTCTTCCCACACCAGCAGGGCTGCTCCTCGTGGATGCTCACTTGCACTTGGTGCTGTGGCCACCTTGCAGGCCTAACCTAAATACCATCAGGAGCATGCTGAAGGGGTACAACGTTGGCCTAAGCACCACTATTAGCTGTCAATTTTATTAATTCCTGAATTAACTGATACACCATGCTAATAAATAACCAATGGTCCTTTTTCCAGTAATGCTTAATTTTTTGTTCCCTGGATACCCCAAGACCAAAAACTGAAACGATCACTATGTGGTAAAGTTCAAATTCTGCACCTACTGTGAAACAGAGAGGGCCAGACTTACAAAGGAAGAAAGGATAAAGGAGTTGTCTCCCTTCCTTCTCCTTTTAGCACTGCCCATCAATACATTCAAACCAGACATGCCTACCCCAGTCCCCAAAAGACAGCCAGGCATGAGCTGTCTGCTTAATTTAACAAACACTTGACTTTCAGTGGGATATGACTGTCTGTAACAAAAGGCTCCAATGTCTTCCACTGTTTTGCCCTAAACATTTCTGTAATGTGCAATTACCATAGAATTTACTGAGAAAACAAAGTTCCGGGATGATTCATGTCACGTATTTTCCCTAAACCTGAGCTAAAAAACTCCAAAGCCTCCCAAACTGAATCACCAACTGAACCACCCTGTTTTCAGACACGTGGAGCAACTCATGGAGAGCGGCATTCAGAGGTGCAATGGAGCTGCGTGCAGTACAGCAAAGCCCAAGGAAAGTCATCCACTTCTGTAGCAGAAGCGCTCAGCATCCTGTGGACTGGGACCTGATTATTAAGCTTGTATCATTCCGGCCTTGGCTGTGCTCCTGCAGCTGTTTGCGGTCAATGGGAATTTTGCCCCAGCTTTCAGCACAGCTGAAATTTGCCTTTAGGAATTGGCAGAGGCTTAGAGTTTGCAGCTGGGAAGGCTCCATGCAGGTGCACAAAGGATGGAGACCCTGCTTTGCCTGGAGAGACCACAGCTGGGAGATGTCATGAGGAAGCAGAGGTGTCTCTGCCTCACAGCACTGTATGCTCGCTGGCTGCTCCAGAGCAGACAGGCAGAAGCAAAGTGCACATGGGAAGGTGGGAGAGAGCCTTGGCTGCAATCCCACCTGGGAGCTGCAATGGCCACTTCATGGCTGCTCCAGCACATCCAAGAGCAGAGAGCTGCCTTCTCACCCGCAAAGAGTTCTACATATTTAGCAGAATAATCAGCCCCTTTGCTCTCAGCGCTTCCCATCAGCCTCTCTTCCCCTCAAATAAGCCAAACAACTCGATAGCTAAATGATGTGTCTATAATGTCTATAATAACATTATGAAGCATTTATCAACATTTATCAGAGCCAGACTTAGGACATGAATAAAGCCACTGTACACTGACAAATGATGTAGAGAACTGGGAATCAAGATTTAAAGGCTTCTCTGTTCTTCATCTTTCATAATCTTAGTTAGAATTGGCTGCAATCAGTCCTGGAAATTAGACAGTCCAGCTACGGTTGTTTAGTTGTAAATGTATTTAAGCAACATTTGCCAGTATTCTGTATTTACCATTTCCTTAGGTACACACTGGTGTCTTTAACTGTGGAGGGACAGAGTTGAAACAATGACAACATTTTTAGTGCAATACTGCAATCAAAGGTGCTCAATTTAACATGCAAGATCTGATAATTTGTTTTATCTAAGGCAGCTATTTTGCACACAGTTGGGTTTTTAGCTTGAAATGGTTCTTGGGCAAAGCACCACAGATTTACAACGATATGCTGTCGTGTTTTTAAGGAAAATATGTTTTGATTTAGGCTACAATTAGATACTTTCAGTTTGTCTCTTGCAAACTAAGACTGAAAACCCCGGAGTCAATTTGTGTAGTGTGACCTGAAGTAACATGTAAAGAAATTTTGCAACTAAAGAGCCTTTATCATAACAAGACCTAAGAGCTTTCCTTCTGAAACTGTAGGGCTGCCATGCGATTCTTAATGCACCCCAATTCACAAGGCTAGGAGCCATGTATTGTCTGGAAGCCATGGGGGTAAATCAAATTATCATGAATGACATTAATGACTCCATACTTGCCTGAACATAATGCATGTTATATAGTCTTGCCTTTAGGGATTATGTTTTTATATATATAATTAGTATAAATGGCTCACTCCCTCTCTTTGTTGATTTTACAAAGACATGCACTCAGGTACAGAGTCTGCCTTTCCCAGCTTCATTATGGGAGCCAAATCAGCCGTGCCCATCACGTGAGAAGTCCCTAGGTAATGCCTTGGAAAAACCCAAGTGAGGTAAATGAAGTCTCATAACACGGAATGCATATGACTATGCTCTATTGGATGGAGTTAGAGGAGCTGAGTGGTGCCAGGGGGTCCTCACAGCCGTGGTTTGGGAGAAGTCCTTTTACACTGACTGGAATGGGTTTGGTTTTTCACAGAAGTGGCTCTAAATGCAGTTGTCAACGGGAACTCCTGGGTGATCAGGGTATGCTATCCAGGGACAAAGCAAGCATTTCTGCTAAGTACAGGCCAGTTAGAAATACAACACAGAAAAAAGCAAAGGCTATATAATGAAAGAAGACAATCACCATGGACTTCTGAAAATCCAGGTTTCTTTGCCTTGCACTTTTCTTTCCCAGCAAAACCAGGCCAGCTCCTAGCTGGTAAAACCTGGCAAATTTCCATTAGTCTGTGGGTCATTAACTCTGAAAAAAGGGCAGTTTCCAACCCAGTTTTGTGTACAGCGTTAGTTTCTGTCAGCGTTGCTATAAACAATCGAAATTGAAAGTATCTGGGATAATACCCATTTCTTTCTCTTGCCACTCAGAGATGTGTTCCAACAGATTTTCCTGAAACAATTTTACACTTATCAGAGCCTAAATCTTAAAAGGCAAAATATTAAAACCAAGCTTAATCTGCTTCTAAGTTTGCACCACTGATGTTACACAAAGATGGTCCTGAGTTGTCCACCTACAACCATTAGGCTAACCCTTAATGGGGGTGCTTTCACCTGCTAAAGGGAACAGCTCCTTCAAGATGGCTGGCACAGATATTAAGAGCAAATAAAGAGCTGGTGTGTTCTGTCCTTCCTGAGCAGCAAATGCCTTTGCAAGGATTCTCAATCCATGCCAAATGTAAACCAGAAAGGCAGCATTAACATGCTTTTCATTATCTTCCTTTCTGCCATGTCCATCATGCTCAAAAGATGCCAAAAACTTGACAAACAAGCTCAGGTACAGACTTAGTAGAGGAGATGTCTAGAA
Organism: Psilopsiagon aurifrons; assembly: GCA_025447955.1. Classification (NCBI taxonomy): domain Eukaryota; kingdom Metazoa; phylum Chordata; class Aves; order Psittaciformes; family Psittacidae; genus Psilopsiagon; species Psilopsiagon aurifrons. The sequence goes on from JAOEHY010030884.1 coordinate 56,513, forward strand.
AGGAGCTTGCTTCTTTCCCTCTTCCCAGGTTTTGCTTAGCATCACTCGATTGTGATCCTCAATCTGTGCAGCTCCCTCATCCACATGCAGCCCTGCCCTGCACCCTTCCCCAGCCACCCACAGACCAGTCCTGGGGCTTTGAGACATTGACCAATGCCCATCAAACAACCTGTTCCAAAACCGCAATTCCACTGCCTGAATTTTGAGGAAGTTGGACCAGGAATCTGCAGGTGAAACTTCAGTGCTCAACAATCTTTAACTGCCCTATTTCACAGCAGAAATAAAATATCCAGATGTCATGGCACAGCCGTTTCTGGCACAATGGTCCGTGTGGTATATTAGCATTCACTGGAATCAACAGTGAAGTTTTCGTTCACAGTGAGAAGAAACTTTTTGTTCTATAAAGGTCAAACGTGGTAAGGGCAAAGAAAACAAAAGGTGTCTTTCCTGGCAAACCAACTGCTCTAACCAGTCATCCCTGATTTCACACATGCCAGTGTGCAAAGCAACATCTGTGAAATGGTCCAAGAGCCTTGGAGGGAAGGACAGTGGGGCCACATTTCCAGAGATGCTGAGCATCCCCAGTCAGCATCCTGTTGACTATCCCCAACTACCTCACAACAACATTAGGAGGAGGAAGTACACAAATAATGTCTTGAGAGTGCAGATAGTGAAGGCTTAAACTATACTCCAGTGCCTGACAGTGCAGTTCCTCCTCTTGTGCCTAATGGTGCAGTTAGTTTTCACAGAACAGCAGAAATGAGGAGTAAAACAGTTTAGATTTAAAACCACTCTCCACAACGTATTTTCCAGTTTTTCAGACAGTCCACCTTACATTATTCACACAGTCGGGCATCTTCTATTTCCACTATGAAAATATTTCACTCTAAAATATACCTCCTTTTTAAGGAAACTTTTACTGACAGATTAACTTTAAATTTTCCCTTGCTGATTCTGCCTGGTCACCCCTACTTGTTCTCTATTCTCTTCTAAACAATCCCTCCTTTTCCTTGCTCTCCCCATCCCAGCCCTTGTTTAATTCCTTTAATCTTTCCTTAAAAGACTGTCTCTGTGTCCCTTTAATCGTTTTTTATTTCCCATCCTTTAGGCAAGTGCCAAAGATGCTAAAATGAGACATGGATGCTTGCCATAAAGGAACAAAACTCCTGTAACTCCAAAACAGTTGAAATCATGAGAACTTGCAGGCCATTACCCCACTATGTGAATGGTATTTTTACAGCACTAGAAATGAAGCAATGCAGCTACAAATATTCATGGTTTTAATGTGCTGTCAGTCTAATGGCTACAAGTTGCCTGAAATGTACTGATGAATGTTAGGGATGTCGCAGACCGCAGTTAAGAACACCCATGCTTCAAAAGGTTCCTTCCACTCTGATCCCTTTTACCTTCGCTCAGTGTTAAAAAGACTTTACCTTTAAAAGGTTCTAAATTTGCTGCTTTTCAATATCCATCTGCAAGGAGAGATGATACAGAATTCCTCACCTGGCCTTTCCTGTGATGTTCACTGTGTACCTCTAACACCTCTCCTTATAAATTCAGCAAAATCTCTTCACATCTGGCAGTATTTCTGCTTGATTCCTTTCATAATGTGAACAAAAATGGTCAGTGATCATCTGAGATAACTTTGGCATATCACTGCAGCCCTGAAGTAAGATATATACAGGAGAAGATTTGCCAATTCTAAGCATAAAGCATGCTATTAAGTACCTGACACCGAGAACTTAGCATGCTCTCTGCATCTGATGTTTATGTCTGATTTCTGCGTGTTTGTTGTCATCTTTTCACTCTTAGGCCTTGAAGACAAAGCACAAGCTAAAAATGTTTAGTTAGACCAAAGCATTGTAAACAGTGTATTCTGAGATCACCACAACCATGCAATTAAGAACATCACTGTGTTTGAGGGTATGCGAGAAGATAAAAGTCTGTGAATAACTGTTAATAACTTTTAAGTATTTTCACATAATCTGCTTTTCTCTACTATCCCCATGTCCTGCCTGAGGAGAAAATTTATTACATGGAGGCAAGTGGGCAACATATCAAGCATTAGATGTGGTTTTCTTGAGAGCACACCCCACTGAGTCAGGCCCACTGCTGGTTTTCTGTGAGTGCAAGCATCACAAGGTATGTCCATTGCCAGATCCCTTCTCCTGCAGTATTAGAATGTGCTTTCAGGCATCACAACTTGTGCCATTCCAGGAGTAGCCCCCTGGGCCTTGTTTTACATGGAGACAGTGTGCTTGCCTACATGGAACTGGGTTAAGACTGTATCCCTTTATAAGGAAAAGCAAAGCAATTCCTACAGCTGCAAAGCACAGTTGTACCCATTTTGAAATCGGTGGGGGGAAAGGGCAGGATTTGTTTTACGACTTTGAAAGATCCTGTCTTACAAGTCATAGTGTTGATGATACACCTTTCTTAAAGGCATAATATAAAGGTGTTCTGTGCCTTTGGATGTACTGAAGAGATTATTGTAAGGTGATATGATACCTGGGATTGCAGAGGCTGAGCTCAGTGACCCAGATGGCCCTACCAGTTTTGCCTTGTGTTTGCCTTTTTTGTAATACTCCATCTTCCTCATTCTCTCCCTGAAACAGAGTGAAATCATATCAACATGGACACAGCAGATTAGTTTTACAAGGTTCCCACCAGTCTGACATTCATCAGCTTTCTAATCTAATAGTAACACAACACCCTTTACAAGTACATGTTGAAGCAGCATGCTCTCAGTCTGAGTCCAAGGGATGCAGGTTAAAATGATAACCAGGTTCTGTGTTCGACCAGCCGCTGAGTGACTAATGTTACTTCTGGCATTCCCAGGGCCTGGCAGCCCTCCATGCAAGGGTTAAAGGAAAGTTGTAAGCAACGGTTCTAAAACACTTGGAAGAATCTCCTTGAATCAAAACCATTTCATAAAAGGCTCTCTGCCAGGCAATAAAATATTTTTGATGGACTCTTATTTTATCATTACCCATATAAGAAAAATGTATTGCAAGAATCCCAACACAATTCAGGGAAGTAATCATTTGCAGATTTAGTAGGCACTCTCAATTGGCAAAAATGAAAGATTTATTGTAGGCATGATGAAACAAAGAGCAGTTGTGCAAACTTTACTGAGCTGGATTATGAGAACATGCTTTTTCCATTTCCCACTTTTAAATGCCTTGGATGCAGTTTCAAAAGACAGATCAAGATCAATTATCTAACACTGCAGCTACACTGTACCTGAGTGTAGGATCTCTTCACACATATGCTATCTGTATACAACAATAAGAGAAGGAGATCGAGGGAAGACACTGCTCTAGATAACAAAAGCAGACTTTGAAATAAAACTCCTATTGTTCCTTCATTCCACAATCAGCCCAGGGATGTAAATAGAAAAGTCAGGCAATGACAAATGTCTGTGATAGAAATGCTATTTGAAATAAAGCCCCTTTGAGTTACCCAAATACAGAAAATACAGGTGTCCTTGAGATAGAATACAGGGTGCTGAATACTCTATAATGGCAACATTCTCTTTGAAAGTCACTGTAGAGCTGAATAAAATCACTGTCTTGCACACCCTTCCTCACATGAATAATGGTCTGAAGTAGAAGGGGCTTTCTGGTCAGCAAAGGTCTCACACCAACTTTAAGAAATAGGTGGCAGAGGTGGGAAGAAGAAAGTCATTTTCTTGTCTTCTCTGCCAGGCACTCAATGTGTGACTTTTGGCACTCTGAGGCTGAGCCATTCTGGGTACCCTGGTGTAAATTCAGGGTTTCTTTACAATTACACCAGTGTGCTCGCTGCCCTAAGCAGCAGAAAGTAGCGGGGCAATCTACCTCAATTCAACTGTATCTGCAACTCGGGCATGAGAGTTTTCACCACACAAAAAATACTGTAGGCAGACAGAAGCTTGAGAGCTTTGAGATCTCAGCAGAAGGAACCATCAGAGGTGGATGCAAAATAGGATTATGGGTGTGAAGTTATCAGCTTCACCACCAAACTGTCATTATTCACCCTCACTGTGAGGGTGAAACAAAGGGATTTAATTCATTGTATTTGTGATGAAATGGAGATGTGAGGTAAAAAATTTCCAGAAGTGCTCATGAAATTTCAGTGACTTAGTATCACAATGTCTGGTTTGAGAGAAAGAGGACCTCAGCTTCAGAGGTGCCCTGTTACAGCAAGGCAGCTCAAAAATCCAACTATCCAAAAGCAGGCTATCTTGGAAATCTTGCTTAATGTGAGTTGTCAGATGCGAGAAGGTCAAGTTTTGATATATTTGGTTTAAATAGCGCATTATTTTTTTACTAGGTCCACTGGGCTACTTGCTAAACAAGTGAGCGAAGATTTCAGAATCCGGCTCGTTGCGAAGCCCGAGCCGACACAAACACCCTGCGCTGTGCAACGATGGCTTTTTATTCCTCATCTGATTGTTAATGCCAAGTGTTGCTGGTTTGCCCCAAGGTAACAAACAAATGCATCGCATTCAGAACTGAGATCCAACTGCATAAATGACTGCATAAAGTTTTAATATGCACTAAATTCCTCTTTCTCCCCTGAGACTCTGCTATACAGCCTCTGTGCTGCCTGCAAATGCAGATTAACATTTTTATTAAATGACATGTGTTTCGCCAATACAGAGTATTAAAATGTATTGGCCTAATAAGAAACATTAATGAGCAGATCATTGGCAAGGTTTTTAAACAATATTTAATTTTACTGCTTTTTAATTTGACCAAGCCTTCTGCCAGGTGATTCAAACTGGTTTTCCTTCTTGAGGTTAATCACTGCTAAATCACAGAGAGTTCAGAACAATTCCATGCCATTTTTAATAAGCCCCACAGAACACATCGAGAGAAATAAAATAAAGCCAAACACTTAACCTCAAGAACACAATTGCAAGTACTCTGTTTAAAATTTTAGAGCTTTCAAGGTCGCTGCCTTCTCTATGACAAGATTAATAATACTCAGACACAATACATTTTACAATTGAATTTCAGGAAGAAAAAAGTATCTTCTCTCATTGCTCCTCAATATTAGATATTCGCAGACTGCCTTCAAATCATTCCATGCAACCTTCTTTCCCAGATCTTCTGGAGACAACCCACCCTGCCAAAACGATGCTGGACCCTGCAGAGGTCTAGTGTTAGGACCCAACTGTGGATGCATCTTTGAGGTACTCTTGAGGTGTACTAAGACATTGCTACAGGAAGCAGGTAGTTCACAATTCTGTTTACTGCTCTGTAATACTTATGAGTAGAACAGAGAAGGCATCTGACTAGTTGAGGGTTTACCACTTCATCTTTACTACTGTGCAGATTCATGTAGTGAAACTGATGAAGGATTCACTCCCAGACAGGATGCATAGTGAGAAAGAAAGCTTGTCACACTTTTGCTACATGGAAAATGGTGAGCTACAGAAATCTTTAAGTTATTGGAAACCCAGGGCTTAGAGGCTGCAAAGCCTTTCACTTTTTGCATCTTCAGATGTGATCATTTGATAGAATTCATTGATCTGCATGGCAAAGAAAGTGATCTTGTGGTGCAGCTGGAATGAATTGGGAGTTAAGAGGCTGCTCGCAAGGTATCTTCAAACAGTGATGCCCCATGAGAGGTTTATAGGCCTGTGCTGAGACTGGGGTTTGAATTAATCTACATGCAGAATATCATCCAGAGCCAGGCCACAGCAGAGCTGGAAATAATTCTGAGTGTCTTAAAAGGAGAAAGAATCACTACTTACTGAGTTTTGTGGGACAAGAGGATCAAGATAAAACCATAGGGTCAAGATGTCATTTCTGTGTGCAAACCGGGCAAAGGGGAGGCAAAGGAACCTAGCTGAAACATTCCAAAACTACCTGGGAGACAAGCCTAGAAGTTTATCTGGCAGCCAGACATTGCAGATCACAACTAATAAATTTCACTTTGCTAAGCTGGGCATGCTTTAGCCTATATTACTTGACTAAGAACATGAATGACTTTGCTCAGCGTGAAGGAGTTCTGATGCAACTGTCTCTTCTATGTGCCACAATGGTGCCAAGCAGTACAGTCACTGTGGAGAACCATTTCTAATAGAAAAATGTTTCCTTCCTTTAAGATGTTTTTTGATGATCAGAGCACTGCCAAACATCTCCAGAAGGCTCAGAGTGTTTAGGATTCTGACGAGTATCTGCTGAGTTGTAGGAGAGAGGATCATTTTCCTTCTACTAAAATCATGTCACATTTGGAATTGTGGTTAAAAATATGTATTTCAGTAGCCAAATCAAAACAGTGCAGAATGAAGAGCAATCAGTCCAGGATGAGTTGAAATGTAATTGTTTTGGGGACTGTGCTAACAAAACAAAACCACTGAATAAATCAAATGTGGAAAGCTTTTGAACACCAAAAAATCCCCATCTTTGTTTAACACTTTTTCGTTCTGAAATGGAATGTAAAAAAAGATGGGTTAAAATACAGAAATATTTCACTATTTCTGAAATAACACACTGGTTAGAAAATGTCCATAGTAACAAACGCCTCCAGTCCTGTTCCCTGTTTTCCAAATTGAAGGTGACCCACAGTCACCAGTGGTTTTATTCTTAAGCCTGTTTTACACTGATGCTACAACCGTTTTGACAAGAATGGCATGGAATAGCTGGTAAAATTTCTGATGGGGGACACAGAAATGAATATCCACCCTTGTGTCACAAGTCTGCCTGTTCACTAAACCACTGTCTGCTTAGTGCTATCACCTTACCTTCAGTAGGTACTGTTATTAGTGGAAATTATCCAACACTGAGAACCATAATAGTGCTACTTAATTACATTATATCCTGTGACAGCGAGTTTCATAGGGAGAGTACTCACTATGCTGTGGTGATATTACCGTTATTATCTCACTTTGTTTCTTACTTCAAAGACTGAATAAACAGCAGTATCTACACACAGTGCGCAGCTCTGCATAAATACGCCAGGAAAACTTCAGGATAATTATGTTTTAACCAGGTCCCAAATTGCTTATTAATTTATCAAGCCAAATAAAATAAAATGAGACCTTGTGGAATTAAATGCTCTTGCAGAACAGAAAAGTATGCATTTGAAACCCCCCTCCATGGAAGTTCCATACTATACTACCATTTTCCATTTATCAGACAGCTTCAATGTCCTGCAGCACACAACAGAACTTGAAAACCATTCTAGGTGCTGGCAGTGACAGTCACAAGTTATCGCATTTGTATTTATTCAGATTTATGCAAACAAAAACCTGAGAGCAGCCAGACCCAACCTGTAACAAACTGCCGGGAAAGAACAAAACGGGCAGCCAGCCCTGCTTGGTCAGAGCAGAATTCCACCTAGCCCAGCATCCTATGGCTTTTTCTATCAACCTGATAAAGCAGATACACCTCACTTAATGTTCTGAAGGTCAACAATCCCAGGACCACATTGGGAAGCTGATAGACCCTCAGGGAAAACCCTGGCAGCAACTCCTTCTGCTGCTTAGCTCAAGAAGGAAGATCTCGAGCCCCTAATGCCACCATACCATTGTGCAGCACCATGGCACTGAACTTCCATCTGCGCTAGGAACTTCAGGTTTGCATCTGTCCTGTTGCACTGAAACATGTGACAATCCCATCCACAGCGGAATCTGGGCCCAGTAATTTCTACACCTTTTGCTTGGCATGATCTGCTGGTGCGGAGCTCTCCTGTGGACAGACAAGAGTTCAAATTCACCCACTGCCATTGGGTGTGAGCTGACAGTGCCAAGCTTAAAGCCATCTGCCAGCCTGCCCTCCAGTGCATGCTTAAACCCTGTACTGTCATTAATCTGTAGTGGTTTTTGTAAACAAACAAACATTGCATTTTCACAAAACCACTGAACTGCTGTCTGCTTCTCTACTCAGAGTGGGTTTAATGCTGCAGTTCCTTGACAGTATCGGGAAATGCCATCAGAGACCTAATAAAATGAGAGATCTCTGGTGGGGCAGCTTTGGTAGCACGGATGTTTCCTACTACTAACTTCAAAGGAAAGAAAGTGAGCCTAATATTATTACTGGGTTTTTAAAGCACTCTTTTGGCATCAGTGCATGACACCCTCCACCCAAAAGCTGAAAATACTTTTCAGACTTCCACAACATTCCCTCGAGTCAGGCATGGAAACTTATTGTTTAGGTGAAGCATTTCAAAAGCATATAAGCTGGTGCATGCAGACCTATTTTCCCTGCAGATGCAGGATTGTCCTTAGACTCATCTGTAGATGTAGCCTGTAGAGATCTCATTACTCACCATGCATTGCTAGACTCATGCTCCCCACTGACCGCAGGCAGCATTATACTTGAGAACAGAGATTCCACATTGGTTTCCTTAGCAGCAGAAGCAATACTACTAATCTGCTCTATAGGCCCCTTTCTCCTGTAATTGTAGTAAGTGTTACACATGTAGCCAAACCTTCTGATGAATGTTTTCACAGGTTTGTGACATGGCAAATCACCTGTGTCACAGATGTGCAGTAAAAATAACAGGAAGCTCAGCCAGGCTGCTATCTTTGGCATAATCTGTACAAAAATCTGTTTCATAGGTAAATTGGAAATGGTCAGTTTGTGTGATGAAATGATTTGAACACAAGATCTGCACTGAAATGCTAGAATTGCATAAACCTGCCCTTAGGCAAGTTACTTATCTTCTCCATGTCTCAATTTCCCCATGTTTAATGCAGGACCTATAGTGTCTCACCCTTAAGGATTCAAAAGGACTGACTACAAACAGCAGAGGTGCTGAATTTCACTGTGTTCAATACAGCAATCAAATCATTGCATCAAGACTATTCCCAAAGCGAATGTGTTGCATGTGTGCAAGAAAAAAAGATTCTGCTTTAAAGTCCTAACTAACTAGGCAAGCACATTATGTGACAGACAGGTCTAGAACATACTCAAGAGGCATTTGTTTCTTTGAAATACATGAACTAGGGACATTAACAACAACTATTAGTGCTGTCTGGCTCCTTTCATGGGTATCACATGCATTACGACACCCAATTTCTATAAACACTAATTGCATATTGTGGAAATTACATATGATAAAGATATTTACCTTGGTCATGTCTGTGAAGGCCTGCAACAAAAGTTCCCTGAGCACATACACATGCAGCGATGGGAACTCAATTTTCTACTCTTCATGAAGCCACAAGAGTGCAAGAGGGTAAACTAATAAGCCGAGTATGGATTTGTCCAAATCAAACAATTCTACACAACTAAAGGAGCAGCTCTATATTTACATTTGCAAGCAGAGGCTTAAACTGAGGATGTAATATCTGGAGATCAGCAGGGTTCTACCCACCAAAGTATTGGAAGAACTGAAAGACGCTAAAAGATGCAGCTATGAGAACATCTTTCTTTTTTTGTATATTAAAAACCATTTAAGCTTGCTAATTTCTGCTGTCTCAGACAATCAAAATTCCAATTGTCTGGGACATCAAATCTAAAAAAGCATGAAATTAATCTTCAGAAGTTAAAGTCTTACAGGCATTGCATCATTATTTTTGTTGGATATATTTTTGATTATAATGCAGATGAACCCCAAATTTAATAAAACTAAAATAACATGAGTTAAGTATGAAACATAACAGGATATTGCAAAGAGATTAGGCAGTTTCCTTTAGACTACTTGCAGAGCCCAAGGAAAAACCAAACTGAGAGGCACAATGACGAGAAGTCACTGCTCAATTAGAATATTTAAGAGAGGATGAAAATGGAATACTCATAGCACCGGCTTTGGCAACAAAACACAGTGAGCAGAATATGGACCCAAAACATCAGTAGTTCTCTCCACCAAATACTGTTTTGCTTGTCGAGTGTCTGTAGTACAGAAAGAAGCAGGCTAGCTAAATTTAAACCAGCTGTAATGATGAGAGTGTTACAGTTGGAGTGGAGGAAGCTTACCTCATGAAAGTATTGTGGAAACTGCTGTTGGAAAGATAATAAAAGGATTAACTGCAGTTTTAGTGGACCATTTACTTTTCAATCAAAATGTCTCTTGTATTTCCTGTTCTCAAGTAGCTTGAATTCCAAAATTCCTTTGTCTATTACAGTACATAGTAGCAAAGCCTGTCATAAGAAATTAATAATTTTACATGGAAAAGTACTTGTATGTACGAGGGTGGGGTGCTGCTCACTGTTAGCTTCTGAGCAGCTCAATACCTAGTCAGCCAGTAATCTTACAGAGAGGAACAAACTCGAGGGCTTAAAAAGAAAGTACAATGGGTAATTGTGAACAGCGAAAGAAAATCTCCACTACAAATACCAAGAGATGCAAAGTTACTTTAACAGAGCTACAGCAAAAACGAAACAAAATCTCAGACCTCTACAGACAGAGAATGAATTGCCTTCTTAATTTGCAGGAATAACAGCACAATTATTACCACATCAAAAGAAAAGCCATCATTTAAATGACATGACATCACTGCACAATGAAACACTGCACAGCAACCCTGGTTTAAAGTGGAATGGAATTTGCTGGGCAAATAATCCCCACTTGATATTAATAACTCTAAGGAGCCGTGTTGCAGCTTTGGATCTTGTCCCTGTTAGATCAAGGTCTTTCCAGAGTAGAACACTAAATCTGCAAAGGCGACATGTTTTTCATGTGCTCACATGGATCCAGCTTTACTCCACACAGGATTCCAGGTTGTAACATTTAATACATGGATAACTCTACTGAGAGTGGAAGGCTCTTATTCTGGGAATAGAGGAGTTAACTGCAAGTTGTGCAATGTAAAGCTCCTAGTTCTGATTGAGGCATTCCATGTATGGGAACAACTGCAATATCTGCTCAAATAAAACAGATCTTTACATACTTACATGCCAAGGCTGTAAGATATGTGCCATGAAGGCTGTCTGCAATATCAGATGCAAAGGTTTTTCCAACCTATTCACAACGTTAAACCTTGAGATGTTATCAAGAGCCAGTTCTTCAGTGCAGATGAAAATAACTGAAAGCAGGAAACTGTTAGCATTTGCTAAGACATTACATGATTTAACATCACTGGTTTATCCAGTTTCCTGTAGGAATGGCAATGTAACATTGGAAACCTGCTATACAAAACCCATCAAATACCCATTTTGCAGAAAAAGACGAAAGTTCCCTCACCCATGGAATCGACTGAATCTCTCAGCATCGTAGTAAAGCTAATCAGGGTTTTCCTGTTTTAAGTATTTCTTTTAAAAAGTATGAGATAGAAGTGGGAAGAAGCCTGATCTCATTCCAGATGATAAAACCACTAAAAACAACAAATAGGCTAAAACAAAATCTGTAAGTGTGCTTTCATGGTTTGCTTACCTATACTTCAGTTTGGAAGGCAGCAAGTAACTTGCATTATCCTTTGATGATTTCTGACCAAATAAAAGACTTAATTAGGAAGTTAAATTCCTTTTTACGTCTACAAATTGAGATTGAGCTACTTCTGGAAATGAGCAAGTCAGCTCCTTTCTCTCAAAGGAAAAAGAAACAGGTAAGTCTTACAGTATTTCTATTTTATCTTGGACAACTTGATGGCGTTCTCTCAATATCTGCAATGTTTGCAGCCTTACTTCAGGGAATACCCACTGAACAGTGCAGGTATTAAGCTAATATTTTTCATTTATCCAGTGGAAGTAAGAAGATAAGGATGACGACTTCCAGAGAAAATTATTCTCTGTAACACATTCTGAATACTGTTGTCTTCTTCCTTCTCTTTTCCATAACCATTGCAGGACAGCAAGCTTTTTCTTGAACAAATGACAAAAACCCCAAAGATTTTTATATAGACATCCTTTCCTAGTCCTCCATAGAACACTCCAGCTTGTCATGGAAAAATCTGCCTTGATCTAACTTCCTTACAAACATTTTCCATTATATCATTCTCTGATCAAAACAATAAAATAGATATATAGTCAAAAAATCCATCTATTGAGAACCACAACCTGCTGCTATAACCATTCCCTTTGTCTGTGCTTTTGTGTGTGTGTGTGTGCTCATGCACACGTGTTGGTGTTACAAACAAGACTTGCCAAATTTCATGGCCCAATTTGGAAGCTTATGTCAAACTTGTTTTGCTTCATCGGTTTCAGTCAGGGTCTTATATCATTGTTGTTTCAAACATGTGGAAAGCTTAATGGAAGTCATTAACTTTTATTTTAGTTTGGCCATATTGTCATCATGGTGGGCAGATGCAGAGATGGTGTTATTCCCAAGATCCTCTTTTTGGAACACTGATGTTGTTTACATCTTCTTGATCAGAAGAGAACAATGGTTTTTACTTATTTTTAAAGCTCTGGTTTGCAAATGAAAAAAGCCCCTAAAAAACTTTGAAAATGTAATTAAGGATATTCCTTTATTCTTTAACTGTTTAAAATCCTTTAAAAGGTTCTTTTTCTTTTCTAAACTACCATTTGAAACTCCTGCACTCACACGTCTATGGGTTATTGTTCAGCTGAAGGAATGAAAAGAATTTCATTAGATGTGTTTTATGTTTCTTGATTAAAAATGTCACCCGAGGCTCAGTGACTTTGTTTTACATTAAATGACTGCTGTGTGCTTTGATCATCACTTTATTAATGCTTTAATGAATATTTAAAAAAATAAAGCACTGTATTGAAAGTTAAGCTCTCATATAAGGAAACTGAAACTCCGTTCCAAGAACTACAGTATTTCTTACTCAAACATTTCCTTCTAGATTAAGGTTTTCTCCAATTCCCCTTTAGCCTGCTGCAAGCTAAGTTACAGGAAAACACAACGACTACACTGGAATAAGACCGAAGAGAGAGCAAGAAAGAGAGCAGAGCAGTATGTTTCTATTCAAACAAATATATTCCAGGCTTACCATGCACTTGTTTGGTTTTTCTCCAGAATGAACCCTCATATGAATCAGCAGTTTGTATCGAGCATTGAAGGGTTTGTATCGGCGGACACAGCCTGCCCAAAAGCAAGTGAAGTCCTCTCCTTTCCGCTGGTCAATGTGAGTCTTTTCTATGTGTCTGACCAGTTCATCTTGTTGGTCGTAAGTGGCACTGCAGTCAATCCACTGACAGACCTGCTTGCCATTGCTGAGGTCCTGTTCATCCCCATCGCTGGGCTGCAGGGACTTTGGAGACATAGAGGCGTGTAAGTGAGGCAGCGTCCCTTGAGCCTGGCTAAGCTGCTGGTGTAGATGGTAAGGGGGAGGCAGCCCCTGGTGATGTCGAAAAAGATCAGCAGTGGAGGAATAATCATCAGCTGGTTCTTGTTTTAAGAAACTCACCTTCTGGGTGCCGTGCAAGGTGTTTTGATGAGGGACGCTAGTGCCGTTCATCAGAAGGCTGAGGCTTCCATTCTCCTCGACTTGCTGCATTTGCATCTGCTCACAGTCACCTCTGTCACATTCAGCAGAAATAGGTACAAGACATGCTGGAGGGGAGGGAATACTGCAAGGGTTTCCAGGCTGAGAGCAAGACTGGGGCCGAGAGGATTTCTGAGCACTGTGATGACTGATCTCCACGGGATGAGAGGAAATGCCAGCTGAATTAGTTCGCAGTCCATTCACACAGGTGACCAGTGACGTCTGTGATGTGCGGATGATAGCTGTAATATCAATTCCTTCAGATGAAGACGGCACAACAGAGATGCATCTCTTCTTCAGGTTGCTTGTTTGTAGCCTGGCCGAGTGCTGAGGGGTGCCAAGTGACAAAGGACCCAGGGAGGAGCTATGTTCATTATTAAACAAGTAGGATGAAAGTGAATTTGTAAAGCTATTATTCATTAGGTCTGTTTCAGGACGCAGACTACCAGAGGCTCTTAGCTCCATCCCCTCCGTAATCCTCCTATGTGTGGAAGCCTCAGACAGAACCTTATAATCACTCGGGCATTCTTGTTTAATGTGCTGAGCTGGGTGACTTCCATTCAGGCATGGAGCAGCAGAATCAACTGAGTCTTGAAACCTGGGTGACCTGTAATACAGTTTTCATTAAGTATCACTAACTACTACAGGCTTTATGATTTTTCTATGAGACACAACACTTGCTAAACCCTGCAGAATAGAAGCACTTGCTCTCTGTTGAATGTTGCCAGTCTAATGCAGCAATTACACCAAAAACATCTGCAATGTTTCCTCTACAACCCTTGTAAAGGCAGCATCGTTTTACACAGGATTAATTTTACACACTGGGTTACGCACAGAACAGACGATCTCCCCTCCACTGCTACAGGCAGTTCATCAATCACAGTCTAGGTTTTCAATGCATAATAGATTGGGCAAAACAATAGCTGAGAAAGAAGTTTCAGAGCTTTGGGCATTTTTGAATTATTCAAATATCAGCATTTTCCTCCGAGCACACTGGCGAAATGCCTTGGCATTCTTGTTCACACGAATCAAGAAAAGCAAGCTGAGCTTTGCTTACATCTCAGAGAGATGCTTTCCTTCACTATGTGAAAAAAGGAGCAAGATCAGTGAGGAAAAAAGGAATATATATAAAGAACAGCTCATTTTCAACCAGCGGTCTGGAGTAGCTGAGAGATCAAGCAAATACTTTTGCTTCCTAAGAGGTCTACAAACCATAACTAAGAAAAGTTCACAACCTGTAGATTTAGACTGGTAGTCTGTGTATTCCCATTTCTATTTTTCATATTAAAGCCTATATGTGTCTACAAATCAAAAGAAAATAGTTCTTCAGAAGGGATTTTTAATCTTTTTGGATGCGTGCTGAATCCAGTCACTCAGGAAGGAGTACCTTGGGGAATACCACATAGACATTGCAGAAAGGAAATGTTTCCTCCTCACATTCTTCTTCCAAACAGTTAGCAATTGCCTTGTGCCTTAAAATAAAACATTTTATCTCAGCTATAAACATTTACTGGAGGTGACCCAACTGTGTGTTTTTCCTGAGGACCAGAAGGTGCTCCTTATGTATCCCTAAAGCACTGGAAGGTTTAACCTATGGCTTCATCATGCAGTGATGAGCCAGATCGAGAAGAGGAAAGAGTGCGTCTGTGTGCAGGAAAGCTGTACCTGAACTAATAAACCCCCCAGAGAGGTGCTCCATGGCTCTCACACCAACACGTTCCACTTAAATGAATTTTATGCTTGATGTTAGCACCACGAAAGCTGAAGAAAACCTGGCCATTGGGCAAATTGTGCGTGACACCACAGCTGAGATAAGTCTGACACATTTTAAAGCATGAAACACGTATGCATAAAGTATTTTGGATATATACATACATTAAACTGAGAAGCTGCTGAAGAAACTGCATTTATTTCATGACTTTGATGACTTTATCACTATTATTTCCATTGTTCCACCACTAACATTAAGATGGGAAAGTGGGACAACTTCTAACACTTCCTTAGTGATAGCTCTCAAAGAACTACAGATTCAAAAGAATGGAACAGTAACAGCAAGGTTTAGAAAGACTTCCTCCCCATGAAATGAAGGTTGTCAAAAAATCCCATCTGTGAGGCACACAACTGGTAACGCTGCATCCACTAGTGACAGTGGATCCACCAAGCTCCACCAGTTTGCAGCCAGTAGGGCTTGATACAAAAAAGCCCTTTAAGGTTATGAAGGAAGTGAAATTCCCCACCATTCATTGCCACAGAACAATCAGATCTTGCATTTGCCACCAGAAATTTAAAGAGAGGTTTCCATAAACCATTAGTTATAATTCCTCCCTTCAATTTTGGTCTCAGGGTAAACGTAAAGCACCTGGTTTTGCATATGGTAAATTTAAAAGAAAAGAAAACAAACCCCATACATATTCATAGAGTATTTTTTAACATTTCAGAACCACGTGTCTGTAAAATATGGGGCATAAGCATACATAAAAACCTTTACTTGCACATGTTTGGGAAACCCTGCCCCGCTTGTTTGTAGCTTCATTGCTCAGTAGAATCATAGAATAGGGTTGGAAAGGACCTTAAGATCATCCAGTTCCAACCCCTAGTAGAAAGTGTGCTGCTTTAAACCTATTCTGACAAAGGTTTTACAGCACACCACACTATTTCCTACTACTTAGTTTCTTCTGCACAAGAACTCTCTGAAATAATTCAGTTTGTATCATATTTTAGCGGTCCCAAAGCCTCAGGATAAAGTAAACACAACACATTTCTTCCATCATGTAAAGCTAACCCATGCCTTACATTTCAGCCTGTGATAATTGGTGTATTATTAGGCTTTATGTAAAGCTCCTATCTTGCCAGAAGTCCATGTGAGGAGTTCAAACTGGAGTCTGAGCAGAGAACCTGCAGGATGGATACAAACATCCTCGTCCTGAGAAATACTACGTTTGCAGAAGTCCCAGGAACACTGACCTGCATTTCCAGCACAAGATCTTACTCAGTCTCAGGACTGTATTGCTCTGATCTTGCAGTGCAGCATGAGACACATGAAAGAGGGGAGTTTTGAACCAAAAGACAAGCTGGAATAGCTTATCAAAAGCAAATGCGAGGAAGTTGCTGAATTCATGCTTCCCCCTGCCACAGCCATGTCTTACCCATGCTCTGCCTATATAATGATAAGCACAGGCTGCTTCTGCAGATCAGAAGCAAGCCCCTCCTGGGAGCTGCAGTTTTCTCTGTAGTGCTCCACATATAGATACATTATATATCCTATATTAGTTAACACTGCTGAGAGAATCTGGCATTCTTTCACTGTCCCAATGCTCGAGTGCAGGGGTACTCAATGTCAAGGCAATATAGTTAATACAAACTCTCTGGGTTCCTGGCCTAATTTTGCCCTCACTGTTCTAGGGAAAGCCCTGCTTGAATCTCCCAGTCCTGGGCAGGGTGAGGCGAGAAGGGGCACAGAAATAAAACCGATGTGAGAGAGAAACAAAACATCTGGCATCCGACTTACTGGGTGTCTCCTCTTATACCCACTGGCTATTCACTCCCATAATGGCATCTTGCTGTTGGAGCCAGGGCTCAGATTCTGGGCCTGGTACATACAGGCAGTGCTGGCTGCAAGGATTTCACAATCTCTGGGCAGTAGCCAGATATAAACGCATATGAAATAAAAACAGCCAAGAGGAGAGCAAAAGGGACAGATGATCGCAGGAGAGTGTAAAGAGCACTGTGTGGACACACAGCATGAGCAGCTCTGGGAAGCTTCCAAACGAGCAGCCCTGGAAGGGAGTGGGGTCAGCAGGAGAACATACGCCACACACCCCTCTTCACAGGGAGCATCCATGTGCCAGGGATGGACAATCTGAGGCAACAGAACTGCTGCTTAAGCACATGAAAGCTGAGTGTAAGGCCTTTGAAGAGTAACAGCAGCCCCTCAGATGATACTACGGCAGTGTTTCCAAAGAGACTCCCTTATGTGGTAACTGGAGCCAGAGCACGAGGCCAGTAGCACCATGCCAGAAGTACTTCAGTTCCCAACTGCCCTCAGAGGAAAAGACAACTGTATCTGAAATCTCCATATTATTTACAAAACATACATGCTTTCAACCGCCACTGTAAATGTGCAATCAGTGATAACTGACAGGTTTAAGAAGCTGGAGGGGATTGCTCTGCTGCACATCCAGGGACCCTCTGCAACACTATCTGACTGCTCTGATGTCTTCCCAGTTTTATACGCTGAGCAGCGAGCACATAGTGGCGGGTTTGCCGTGACTGATAATGGATTATTTGACAAAAGGCCAACATTAGCTGTGTGCTGACTCCAGTTGTGGTGAGGAAGGTATGAGGACTTTTCCAGTCCCACACACAGATAGCATGTCGCAGCAATTACGTTGCACAACTTCAAAGCTATTAACTGAGTGGGAAAAAAGGGGCCGGGAAGAAGGTGGATTGTGATTCTTGGATTAAGGCAGTTATCCCTAGAATACAGTTACTGAGAGAATGTGATTCAGGAAGAAGCTGAAAGGGATAACAAATTTCAGTGCACTGAGGGAAGGAAGGACAAAGCCAACCATAAACCCAAATCCTAAGGGAAATTTTTGATTGCTAGGGGAAGCGCTCTCTGGTTTGTTGGGTTTTCCTTGGACGTTCCATACCCCAGAAATCCAGAGTGGTTCAAAGCTCAACCCAGAGAGATCATTTGAATTTGCACCTTCCTTTATTTCTATGCTGGTTACTGGAGTTGGACAGAACAACCAGAGTTTGCCCTGACTTCTGTGTGCTCCAATATCTGTCTATTCCAGCCCTATTTCTCTCTTTTATTTTCTACTGAAGGCTGAAATCTGGGGAGGCACAGAGCACCCTTGGCTCCCACTGACCTCACTGGAACCTGCTGGGCATTCACCCCCACCTCCGTTATGTTCTCCTGTTTTCTGATCTTCAGGAAAAGATCATGTTTTCTGTTACTTGGCTGTCAAGAACCTTTAGCATCACAAACACCATGAACAGAAATCATCCCAACTGCTGTCCATCCTCTCTCACAAGAGACAAGGTTTTGGCTTGGCGTCTCATGAGTAGCTTAATGATGACATTAGACACTGTGTCTATGAGGTCCATAGAGCAAAGCTGGGCATTGGCTTTACCTTGCAAACCCCATGCAGACAAAAGCAGTGAGGTGGACAGACAAGCAGAGCATGACTAGTGGGATACACAAACAACCCATAAAGGAATGGAAGGTCCCTCAAGATCATCTCCAAACATTTCCAAAGTGTTACTTAGAAACAACAGAGCCTCAAGGCTTTAGACCATGCTACACAGCAAAGGGGAGGGAATCAGGCCTGTCACCTGCTAGTTTCTCATGTTATGCAGCAAACAAACCTTTATGTCATTCTGGGAATCCTCTTGCAAATGGGGGCTGGAATGGGTTCATATTTCTGAGATGGGTACTATGATGCCTGGTATGCAGCTATCTGTCATGTCTTCATTATAGACTTTACAAAAAGGTTCATAAAGATCTAAGCAGAGTATTCTCTTCATCCTTTTTGTTTGCTCCTGCCCTAATTATCTTTGTTTCATAAACTGATAGAATAAAAGAAGGTTGGAAACTGCTAGTCCCACAGAGAGCCAGAAAGAAACAAAGAGGGAGCAGACTTACATCCAGATGTAAAGGCATCTACAAATCCTTGAAGCAATAGCAGGGTATTTTTGTTACGTGGAATAGATATTATTTGTCCTTTTCAAACAAACAAACAAACAAACAAACACTTGCTTGCCATATTCCTGTACCTCCTCCTCCTGAAAACACAGATGTTCTTACCCCACCAGTAAATGGAAAAGGGAAAACAAGACATAAATATGTATAATGAAATCAGAAACAGTCAGATTTCCAAGACTAAGCTGTAAGCCATATTTCCTCTTGCTATGACTATGGAAATTTGGGCTTGATAGTTCCATGCACAGAGTGTCAATTATTCCAAGTATCTAAGATAAAGGCTACAACTTCACTGAGGTTTTTCTTTTCTACAGCTCTTCAAAAAGGTCAGGATTATTCCATATATTGCCTGCCAAAAAACAGTGTAATTAAAATAGATGGACAGATTTTAATTTGTAGCAGGCTTCTATTCACAATGGATGTCTGTTTAGGGTACTTGTTTAAAATCTGGTAAAGTTAAATTTGTAACAACAACAAAAAAATAATGGTGTTCTGTGTTTTCATATAATTAATTTATAGCAAATGTTTAAATAGAGATTCTGTTCATAGCATATCCAGCTACAGTGTATATATCAAAACCAGAGACCAAATTTTCACATTAAGGCCTCAAAAGCAAATACCAAGGATGTGGCTGCATGGGAACATTGAAAATACTTCATTAAAGGAAACGCTGTAGTGGCATTGGCTTCCTGTAGGTTTGATGGTGACATGCCAAATTGTCATATGGGAGACATTGGTTTGGGAGTAAGTATCATCCCTGCCTTCCAGGCTGCAATTTAGAAGCAACATGGCATTGGGTTGGAGGTAGAGAGGAGGAAAGCCTGACCCTGCTTAAGCCCCTAGCAAAACTCTCATTGACTTTTGAGCATGCTGGAAGAGCCCCCACAGAGCAGCTGTATTTAATCTTCAACTCAAGGGGCTGCAGCTGCACATATAGTGACTCCTCCTGGCACTGCCTGGGACACTTTCTATGCACACGTGCATGTCCCTGCAGTGCAAACCTGCAAATGAGCAGTGTGGTTAAAGCAGCATCCAAAGCAATTCCAAAATGAAGCAAAAGCCAAAAATACCATTCCAAATGTAGCACCCATGGATGGTATTGAGAAATAGCTCCAACACAGAAGCACTCCAGAAGAGCAAAGTATATCAGCCAACAAAATTTGAGGCGGTACCTTATATCGGAGTGTGTCAAGTTCAGCTGACCAACATGAAGCAGTCTCTCACAGGACAGTGGGTGGTCTCGCATCAGGGAGTTTCCTGTGTGGATGAACAGACCTTGTCTGCAGACAGGTACCGAGCTACTTGTCATCTCCATGTCCACCATGTTCTTCTTCTCAGAGATCAAGTTACAATGATTGTAGCCACCGTTCACTGTCAAAAAAACCCCAAAGAAATTAATACTCATAAGGCTTTGACTAAGAACCCTCCACCCTGACTACTGCTTTGTATGCTCAGCTCAGATCTCCTTGCAAAATTCTTGTAAATGACACTGCAGTGGAAATGAAAGGTTTCACAAGGAAGCAAAAATGAATTGCAAAGGAATTTGGATCTCTGAAGTACGGTTGTTTATTTCTCATTTTAAGTTTTGTGGCTATTTTACACTTCGTAATGTAACTCAGAAAGCCCTTAGCCTGATAGCTTCATTTCCTTCTGTTTATTTTTATGGTGGAGTCTTGCCTGTGTTAGATTTTGGAGAGGGATGTTTCAGACTCCCTTTATTTTCAGGGAGAGGCAGCCTCGGAAAACAGTGATGTAAGTCAAGTTTTTCTCTGCAGACAATATCTCTATCATTATGACTTTAGATGGGCATGTTTCTACTTTACTGTCAGGTCAACAGTGTGAAAAACTGAAATTCATTTAGTTTCAATGTATACATTTAACAGTATTTTCCAAGCAAGCTCTTATTATAAATGTTAACGCTAAAAATAATAACATATTTGTCTCTGGTGAATATTACGTTTTAACAGAGTTGGTAAAACAGAGTAGAGCTATAGCAATGTTCTTCAGAAATACATATAGAACCACAAATGACAGTCTAGCTAAAGAGAGAGGGCAAAGCAGACACTGAGAATTTAGATTGCATTGATCAAAACCCAGCAATTCCATTTAACTGTATTAGTTGGGTTCTTTATGTCTAGCGAACTACTCAAATACTCACAGATGAGCATATATAAAAGTAGTTGTATGAAACTTAACCTTCAGAGGCTAGCTAAAAGTCACGATTTTCATTTTCACCACTGGATATGAACTGTGGTTTTAAAATACTAGACCTTCAACGCAGCCCCTCAAAGCAAAGATACCCTTGACATACATGAGCCCCCTTTTTCTCTTACGGACAGCCGCTAATGCTTCTGGACTTCATCTTTTCCAACCTAAATGATTCTAATCTTATAGTAAAGGCAAGTGGGAGAGCCTGGGCTGCTGTGGTCCTCTACAATGACAGTTAATGAATGCTTTGAAAGAGATGAGAATCGCGTTCAGGTTTTTGGTGAGTATAAATGAGAAGAAACAGGTGACTGGGGAAGGCAAAAGAAGTCTCTGGTAACCGGAGAATTTGTGAAAGGGATCACAGCACAAAAGTCCATTCTCCTCCACTGGCTGGGCTCCACAGCCTCCCCATCATGCTCCGCAGCACCATTGTGATAGGGAAGCCCTATGGCAGATGAAGATGCAGTGCAGGCAAGCATCCAGACCCACAGAAAAGAGAGGGTACATGTGACACCCAAATTACAAGTTTCATGAGGCATTATTGTGACATTTCCAGAATTGAGTTCCCTGTTTCCAGTGAAGCATTTTCAGTTTGGCTGATACATTACATTTGTTGATCACTTATTTATCCAATTGCTATTTTTTTTAAGAAGACAGAACACTTAAAATTGGAAAAAACAACACTGGGATTTTCCCACCGAGCTCTAAGGCAACCCTTAGGAAGTGTAGGCCAGCATTATTCTATAGAGACAAAAAGCCCATGCAAGATTCTTAGGAATAATACATGAGTTTGTATTTACCTATACAAAATGGGCTGTTAGCCTTTTTCCTGGTAATTAATACTTGTGTTTTAATTATTTCAGGAGTATATTCAGAGACCTGAATTCACCAATACTGTGTGATTGCTCTGAATGACTCTGAAGACGTGAAGAAATTGTACAGACATGTAGCATCCTTTAGCCTGCACAGGGCAGCCACTTTCGACCAAAGCATTTCAGAAGATCACTCTGGATGCCTTTCAGCTCCTAAGGGGATGTTTGTGACAATTAGCACTGCCCTGCTTGTAATCATGACACAAGTTATCATGATATCCTCTGGAGTCCACAACTCCATCAGGCTTTATCCCATTCCTATTCTAGCTTCATCCCATCATAATTGAACTCACTTCAAAGCTAATATCTACCTTTGCATGACTGTATAATCAGGCTCAGGGCTGTTAATTTGGATAAATTAAGCATTGAAAGGGCATATAAATACAGTGTTGAACACTGGTGAAATAAGTTCTATACACTTTTAAAGTGCATACACTACACTAAGGGAACTTGGTAGATCAGCCATACTGAAAATACCCAGTTCACAGTTCCTCTCCATCAGCAGTGTTACCTGGAATATATTCAAGATGTTATCTTCCATCCAAAATACTACATTCTTTTTAAATGCTTGAGATTTATACTGGATTTGTAATAAAACCACTTTCTTTCTTTCTTTCATTCCTCAAATGATACAAGTCTGAAATTCATTAGCGCTTTCTAGATATTCACTTTATCAATTTTATCGTATTATCAAAACACAGAAACTTGAGGCCTCCACCAAAGTTTAGCAACACCAACTGTAGCACACACCAATACCTATTTGTGTGAGGGTGGAGATTTCCTGGACTAACATGAACATTATCCCTGTGCTGTCAAAAACTATTATCTTCTCTTTCAGCTGTCAAATCAGAGAATACATTTTCCCCCTGCAAAGCAACAGAACACTCATGCTATATCCATGAAATTATGTCTTTCAGCCAATCCCCTGTACGTTTGCCTTCACAAAGCGCCTTACAGAGTTATTAACAAGACTCGAAGTTTCTTGCACAATAGTGCCTTGAGTGAAGTCATACTTGCATCAAAGCCCTCTGAAATGTGCCTGCCACATGGGAGCTGGAATGACAGACAAGGAACACCACCAGCCCCACAGCAAGTAAAGTAAGAATCGAGAGGTTGCCTCTGAACACAGACAACCAGAGTCCATGTTCAAGCACAAGTGAAAGCAAATTCATTGCCTCTGAAAAGAAGGAAAATAGTCTGGTTTACACCAGTGTAACTGAGAACAGAATCTGGCCCTTTGACAACTAGCTGTTTTATAGAATACTAATATCACTGGCTGGCATACACAAGATTTAAGCATTTTCCATGTCTGGAACTAGAGCTCCTCTTTCATTGGCATCAAGGGGCCTTTAACTTACATACTGTAACTTACCAATAACAGATGAAAAGAGCACATGCTCCCTGCCTTATACAAGAGGGTTCACCCTGCTTTCAGTACAACCGTAGCTATTTCATAAATCCATATAAAAAACTAATCCTAATTTACAGAGAGGAAATCTAATAGAAGCAGAGTGGTTTCCAGAAGGATCTCATGGAAGTGGAATCCATCAAGGTAACTTTTGTCTTTCTCTTTTTCTGTCCTGCAGTTTTGATTTATATCTTTACATTTAAGTGCTCATAAAGGGAACAGAAGAGTTGATACAGTAGTGTGCAAAGGCTGCAATCAGGCAATTCCTTTCATATGAGTAATCACATTAGTTAAGTTTTGGATATCTTGCTTCTTTCATTCCGGGGCAACTGACTTTGGGGGAGATTGGTCTTGATTTATGCCAGGTTAAGACACGTGAGTATTAGTCCCATTGGCTGTGATGAGGCTGCACATCCCACAGGAGGTCAGGATCTGCAGTCAGCCCTATGTGTCTTGCTAGGGGTGAATTCTCCCAGAAGAAAACAGAACATCTCCTACACACAAAGGGAAACCTGACGGTGTAACAATGAGATCAGCATTTAAAACAACCCTACTAAAGGGCAGCAGCTCTCTTTCATCCCTGGGGAACATCTTGTTTACCATTCAGGAAGGCTTCACTCTTGCTGATAAAATTAGCTATTAAGGCTAAGAAGGTAACAGCAAGAACTCACCAAAAGGGCAATTATTCAACAATAAACACATGTTGCAGTGCTTTGGAGTTTACCTCATTAAGGCCAATGAACGAATAACTGAAATGATGTATAATTGAAATGACTCACACTCAAAATAGAGATAGATTTGAAGTATTTGCCTAACATACTTTGATATCCCCAGAGCATTGTGGGGTTTGTGGCGCAGACCAAGCTAGGTCATTTGCCTTTTTTTTTTCTTGCTGTTTCTTCTCTTTAATTACTTCATTTTATTAAAAACAAACAAAAAAAAAATTGCCATTCTTGGTTTTGTTTGGATCTGATGTCCAAAATTTACCACGACAACACTGAGAAATGGAACGCTGTAACTGGCAGCTGGATGAGTCACGTGAGAGTGAAAGACCAAACAGTACCAGATTGCCTCAAACAAGTGAAAATGAGCCACGCTACAAGAGGCCATCAAAGCCCTCCACTGAGAGAGAACGATTAACTCAAAAGGTGCCAAAGCAGCAAAGCCATGTATTGTAGGGAAGAGGCTGAACCCATACTCAGCAGCCCATTCCACATAACTAGAGCTGAATAATCTCCATTACTGTATGGCTGGAGTGACTGACACAGCTCCTATACAGTCAGCAATTTAAGAGCATCAGGAGAGATGCACAGCATTATGCTGCCTGCCTGAAGGCTTAAACAAATGAAAGGAATGCTTTCAAAACACTGAATCTTCAAAATGCTTCATGAACATAGAGAATTTTCAACATTTTCAACAACTAAATCAACACTTTGGCAAAGTTTAGTATGGCCATCATACCATTCTCTATGGTAAATGGGAGGGCTTTTAGAGCCTTAAGCAGACTTTACCCCAATGTAACATTGTTATTTTCACTTATATTTTCAATCTCTTAAAATGGTATCCTAAACACGGACTTCCAGACCTTGGCTTTGACACTCCAAAGAGGGGATGTTCAGATCAGTTTTTTTACCTCTTTGCAGACATTTGCACCATTGGGCACACAACAGATCTCTAAACATTCAGGCTTTTCACCACTGGCAAGATTAAAGTTCTGCACATTAGGAAATCCTTGCGATAATCTGTAATTCAGTAGAAGACTTCCAATACTATTTGAATATAAAGGATTAGCACTTTTGAATCATACAAATGCAATGTGGCCCCAGACTGTATGACCATGATTCTTTATGCAGGTAAATGTATGTTCTCACAAAGCTTTGAGAACTCATATATTCTTATGGCAAGTTGAATTTTACCCTGTGTATTTTTGGAAGTTCTCTTTGTGTTTTGATTTCATCTCTGTGTGGTATCAATATTTCGCCCCACAAGGTTTCCTCCCTGCTTCAGAGGGCAACAAGAAACCCCTCAGAGTTGAATAGCCCCAGAGCCTTGCATTAAGGTGCAAAATTCCTTCCCTGTTCCATTAATTCAATCATATCACAGAATCCCAGACTGGCTTGGGTTGGGACTGTAAAGCTCATCCAGTTCCAGCCCCCTGCCACAGGCAGGGACATCTTCCACTAGAGCAGGTTGCTCCAAGCCTCATCCAACCTTGTCTTGAACACTGCCAGTTGATATTATCTGAGTCTTCTGTGATGCACAGGTAGTAAATGCACAATGTGAACATCATGCTGAGAAAACAACTACACAACCACACAGCTAGTGACTATCAATCAAATTCAAGATTCTACAGAAAAGTTACTCAAAAGGTTCAAATAAAATCGTGCAATTCTTTAAGCCCCTTGGGCAGCCCATGGGGTCAAACATACTGACTTTTAATAAGACCATTTGTCATGAAGAGCTCCTTTGGTTCATTTGCACTGGCAAAGGAAGGCAACAGTTATTTCTCCAAAGCAACAAGAAGAGAGCTTCAAGTCTCTTTTGTTGCTATTTTGTCCTTACCTGAGAACTGAAGTAGTTAACAATAACAGCGCTGAATTTTCACCGCTGCATTCAAGAGTTTGTATCTCAAAGACTAACAAAGCAGCTCATACCACAATTCCAGGTTCACCTCAGACCTTGTACCAGTTACAACTTGTTCACATTTTAAGGCCTGTTTCATACAGCTGGTAGGGACTTGGCTTCATTTTTTATAATGCTTGTATACTATCTTAATAAAAACACAGTAAGTGAGAGCCAAAAGATTCTTTATTACAGACCATACTGTATAATGACAGTCAAGTGAAACCCCAAATTGTACTACATATGCGTATCACGTGTAGGTGGCAGATCCTCTGCCTAGTTGAAGGGGATACAAAGCTATAAAAGATTAGGGTTAAAACCAACAGCAGTCAATAAGATTAGAATAAAAAAGAAGGATCCCTTTCCTCCACCATGCCATAAAATCCTATAACAGAAATACTTATTGCTTTACTTTCACATTGATGTATGAGTGAAGACAGAAGGGCTAAGAAAACTCTTGTAATCTAAAACAACCCAGCTAGTGAAATAAATTGTCGAGTATCAATCTTACAAACTTGTGAAAGATAAATACAACCCATGTGTGTCTTTCTAGCAAAATCTGGACCCTAAGTGTTGGCTACATCTATATTTGTTATTTCATGTTCAATTTATTTTTAAAACAAGTTATTTGGATTGCATTTTATTTCTGTTCTGTGGAATCTCCTTTTGCAGACTACACACAGGATTTTGAAAGAGTGAATGACTTGGGCTGGCATTCCCGAATAAAGCAGCAGGATTGATTTTATATCAGTCAACTTAAACCAATTTGAAAGCATTTCAGTAGTTTAGAGATCTGTAACCTTTTCACCCTCAAGTATGTGGATACATATGGCTCCCATATCTGACTTTCTCATTCTATTTTAAAGGTAATCTTGGAGTCCAACAGGCAGGACAAGAACGCAGTAACAATACACTACATCTTTCAGTGCTAACATGGCTTGCAATGGTTCATAGTTTAGGTTTCCAGCAGAGACCTTCACAACACTTTCTAAAGTTAGCAAGTACAGCCAAGACTCAGGAAAACACACGCCATGTGCTTAGGTTCCAGGGACTTCACAGCCTTAGCTGATGTTCTGAGTTAGGCTCTAGATGTGTAAGAATATAACCATTTTAGGTAACAGTGAATAGATTGACAGAGAAATAAAATAACTCTGCTATCACAAGGAGTCCCTCATTCCACTCAGTTTTGAAACTCAACATTCTTGTCTTCCTAGCTGGATCTCAGAGCTCTAAGTTATGCCCCCAAACAGAGCTGAGAACAGACTGAAAATGACCATTGCCCTCTTCTGTGGCCATCAGGACAAAACCTTCTGGAGCCTGATGAAACACAGGTCTTGTCATTACATTCATTGTTACGTAGTCTCCTCAGCTTGGAATCACCTTTTGCCTGTTGCCAGGCAATGTGCAAAATATTATTCTCAGCACATCTGGCCTTTTTTGTGGTCAGTTATCCTTCCTCACTACTTGGATTGTAGTAACACGGGGAAAAGACATTAAAATAAATGTTTTAGGAAAACATTAAGCTCAACAAACATTATTTTAATTAAAAGGAAATCCTAAAACCCACCTAATGGGCACTCGGAGAATATAAGCTCAATGTAATGAAATTCGATGTATTTCTTTTTCTTTTTTTTAAGAAGCCTTGTGTTTGGAATAGGTTTAATTCTCAGTATTTCTGATCGGTTGGATATATCCTTATGATTCTCCTTCCCCTGCCAAACACAGGAGAAGAGGGAATCCTGCCTCTGCCACCGTATTAGTAACCATGTTCAAAGGCGATGCATATACAGCCATTGGCCCCACTCTCCTTTCCCACCTCTTCACTCATCTCCATCTTCCTTTCATTTCTAAGCTCAACTCTGTGTTCCACCACCACTTTTAATCTTCTCCAACCTGTGCCCCACCTCCCATGCATTCCAGGATGCCATAGATGCAAGACTGCTGCTGCACTGCACAAAGCTGGCTCTACCAAAGTCATTGTATGATTTCGATTCACAAGTTTTAACCCCAGCTGAAGCTGGTCACTCCACCTGGGTACCAACAACTGTATTTTTCAATGTGAGCAACACACGTAACACACAGAAGCTGCTGTCAGTCTGCCTGGTTCAACCTCCCTGCTCTCACACATGAGCTTGACCAACAACCTGTGCTTCCAGGCACCAGCTCAACTGGGACAAATCAATCTACACACCCCACATAAACGCCACTGGGCATACATACTGGTGTAAGGTATAAGGCAACTCTACACCGTTTAGGGTTAAGTACACACTCACCTGCCCTTGTCCCCTTTGTCTTTTTTGTTGCTCTAAATGGACACCAGCAGGGTTTTCACTGCCTCCTGTAGTTAGACAAGGCCTGTAGGTTAAAAGAACTCCAGAGCAACTCTTTCAAGACAGAAGTTCACATGTTTTCTGATGATGGTACTTGCATTGTTCCTATTGTAAACATGCTGTCATCGTCGATTCGATGACCCTGTTGAGAAGACAGGGTCTTTCCATACATGCAAGTTTGAGAAAATCTATTCCTTTGGGGTATTTTCCTCTCAGCATTCACTCATAGGCAGAGCATGCCTACAATGAACTGCCAGTGGGTTATTGCTTTCCCATTTACTTATTAAACCCTGAACTTTTAAACTCCCAGATCTCCACTCCCCCATATTTTACTTAGTCCATTTAGCCTCTCTTTTCCATGGAAGTTCTAGCCAGCAGACCATGTAAAGACTCCGCAGGGATATATGTTCTCCCAAACATTTGAAACACAAGGATGTGCAGGCAATGAAAGCTGGGGATCTGCCATATGGCACCTTGCATGCGTCTTGTATAAACATATATGTCCTTGGCCCAAGAAGGAATTTTATGTCTGCCTGGCTCAGCAGTACACTATATACATTAAAAAGGTAAAAAAACGCATCACCCAATAGAATACAACAAAAATGATTTCCACCAAGATGTGCTCAAAGATTTAGAAGCCTGGAAGTGTCATCAAGTCAGAAAAGGCCACCAAAGCTCCCTGCTCCAAAGAGAATCACTGCAGGTCACACAGAATTATACAGAAATGGTAAACTTTAAACAAAGGGGGAAGCTGGTAATTATAAAGCATTTTGTTCTTTTCAGTGCAAGCTAAACAGGGGAAAAGGTCTGGTGGGATGTGGGTGCACAACAGTCTTCAGGACCTGTTTCTGATGCATGTATTTAGAAACCAGCCTACTCATAGTCAAAGGAGATAGAAAATGACTCATAATAGGAATCACTGGAGTCTAGAATTAACTTTCCATGTTGCTATGTGATAGGAATGTTCCAACATGTAAAGAGAAGACAATGGAGGGGACCTAGTAAGCCTGCACTGCACATCAGCTCCCAGCAATGGGTTGTCTTCCTTTTGCTGGCCTTCCAAAAGTGTGCATTAAGCAGCTTTTCTATGAGAGGCTTCATGATTCTCTCCTCTCTACTGATACCTTCGTTCCAAGCTCACTTGTTGTAGGAGCCTCTTGGAGACATTTTTCCTGGTTCTTTACAAATCAGTGATGAAAAACTACAGTGAAAAGGCATTTGATTGCTGAAGACTACACACTGTCTTAATGCAACCTGCACTGCTTTCTCCATGCTCTTATTAAGCAGTTGACATCTTCATATAACATGACCTTCATCTATAGTCACCACAGCTCTCTCACACTTACCAAGTAACCTGCACCCCTATCAAGCTCTTCCTGCCCTTGCTTACAGTAATTACAATGAAAATTCAAATTGCTACCACAAATAGGCAACCATTTCACCTACGCAGTCTCCCTGATCATTTGACACTTGATAACTAATACAGTAGAGGCTTCTTTGCAGCTTAGAATTAATACTGCCAGCAAGAAAATTCAAGACAAACAAACAATTTGCCCAATACACGCTGAAAACAGCAACAGCCTACCCCTGCTACCCTTCATTTACTCTTTCCATTGTTTGTCATTGCTTTCTGCCAAGATTTTGGCGTTATTTCAAGACTTGATTTGAAATATATTTAACACCAAGTGATTTGCAATGTCATTTTCTATTTTACCAGAATTATGTTTGGGACTAGTTCTATTTAAGTAGAATTTACCCTTCTGCACTCACTGCCAGTGAACAGCCTCTTGCAGGCTCTCCACAACAGAGTACACTTCTCCCTAATTTTACACAGCTCTGAGGGTAGCAGTTACCTGTAACATGCAGTGCATGTTAAACATAGACCTTAATGTTATCACCTGTAAGGACAGTGGCAAACATGAGTTATTGGTGCAATAAATACCTATATGCTATGTAACACAGTAAGAAGAAAAACTGTCTTCTCTATGACTTAAATATAATTCAAGTATCTATCCAAAATGGAGCAGCTTCAGACAAGTGGGAGGATGGAACAACTTGACTGTATCAATCTCTTAAGAAAGTCACATTCTGGTTATAACCATACCACCCTCACCATTACCTGATCTTCTGTGGGGTGATTTTTAGCAGACTGCGGGACAGGTAAGAATGAAGGTAGTGTGGAATCTGCTGTGAAGAGGTAAAGGTGCAGGGAAGAAGAAAAAGAGAGATGAGAAAGAGTACAAGGGCTGCTACAGAAGGGAAAGTTCTCACTGAATGGTGCTGGCTTATATGAACACTGTCTAAACAACATTAGAAGTTTAGCTCCTGCTAAAAGCCCCCTGTGAACCTTTGAGTGATGACAGCGGGCAGTTGTAATAGACTAAGAGGTAATACAGAGTACTCTATTTAGCATCGCTGCCTTCTACATCCTTCTGTAAACTGGGCCTGCACTTTCCACAAGCGTCAGAAGAATAAAGTTTCTCAGTGCTTACATGAAGCTGGAAATGCCAGTGAAGAAACAGATACATAAGTGTCATTGTAATCACGAGAAGCCCTTTACTCGGATACACAGATTGTGCAATCACAGAAACCAGGGCTGGAAGAGTCTTCAGAAGGTGATTTAATCTACCCTGCGTCCCAACAGCATAATCCAATCTCACAGATTTAATGAGGTGTTTGGCCAGGGTGTCCTTTACAGCCTCCAGCAATTCCTCAGCATTCCCACCAACCTATTCACTTGTTTAACTTGACCAAATTTTTTCCTTCATGTCTAATTTGATGTCCCCTTAGCACAACTTGGTCTGTTACATACTGTCCTGCCCAAAACTGGACATGGGGAAGAGTCTGTTACCTTGCCCTCCATAGCAACCTTTTATGTCTTTGAAGGCTCTCTCCACTCAAGTCTTCTCTTGCCAGCATTACACAGCCCTCATTATTTCAGATTTTTCTCATAAATCATGCTTTCCAGAGCTCTGATCTTCCCTCTGTCTCCTTTATGAACTCTCCAGCAGAGTGGAGAGTTCGGACTTAACACTGCCCTTTCTCCCCCTCCATGTTTTACACCGTCAGATTCTGCTCTTTGCAGATGGTAGCAGGTACACGCTTCCTTCACTGTGAGGCAGCAAAGGAAGCAGCATGGTGGCAGTCAGACACAGCAGTTAAATCTCTTCTAGATTATTTTATCTTGTTTCGTGGATAAGACATAGAAGAACAAGGCTAATGAACCTTTTGTATGACCTAGTTTTCCTGTTGGTTCTTACTGTTGCATTAAACTGCTCTCTGAAAAATGCCTAGAAATCTCAGTGTAGAACTTCCCAAAAGCATTCATGCAGAGGTAAAAATGGTCTCCATCAAGGTCTCATCACTCCATAATTCAATTTAGCAGCATAAAACACTAAACAAAAACCCTCAGGAAAGTGCACATACTTGCACACTGTCCAGATTCCAGTGTTATGGCATTCTCAAAACTCTAATTAGGGCTGACTCTTCAGATTTACAGCACTTTTTCTGCTGACCATCCCCACCATCAAGAATACATGAGGAGCATGAAATCATCCTAACATGCTGATATAACTGACCCGGTGAAACCAAGAGTAATAATATTGTCTCTGGGTCCAGCTCTGTTTTTGTCTGATCGTCAATCAGGAGTCACTGCAATAGGCAGTGAAAACTAGAAGGTGCGAGATCAGACTTACAAAATCTTCTAGAACCAGGTATCTAAAGATGCACGATGGAGGGACAAATTCTAACATCTCCATTTTAACAACAGCTTCCAGTGCTCAATTAGAGAGACAATGTAGCCAGCAACTCAGTAAATACTGTTGAATGATCTTCTACTCAGACCAGATTTGAGGGCCTCAGACTGAGGAGGTCCAGCCTGTTACAACTCTGGGCAGACATCCCACTCTTCTCCTCTTCCTTATCACCTTGGCACACGGCTAACCTTGACAATCATAGAAACATAGAATAGAGTTGGAAAGGACCTGAAGATCATTTAGTTCCAACCCCCCTGCCATGGGCAGGGACACCTCCCACTGATAATGGATGAGGATTTACATCTTGAATGCGCATTTTAATGTGAATTTAGTGCTGGAAAAAAACACTAGGTGAAGAGCTGTGGAGAAGGAAATGTTCCCATAGCAGGCAAAGCATGGTCAAAAGGTGTGCAAGGTTCCCTAAATGTAATGCTCCAAGAGGCAGAAACTTGTTCTATAAGAACTACTTCAAAGTGGGAAATGGAGACCCTATGGTGAAGTAACTGAGTTTGAGAATAGCAAGCATAGCACAGAAATAGAGAGCAACTTCCAAAGACCACACAGTTTACAGGCTGAACCCAGCAAGAATGCCAGCGAGCTTGGTGGATTGTATTTCTTGTGGGATATCTGCATCCAGTTTAACCACACGCTGCTGGATCTAGAGTGCATCTCTTAGAAAGACATCAAATCTCAAAGTGGAATCTCTAAATAATGAAAAATTACTTCTGTGGCAGTTTGTTCCATGTCTCTCAGTGTGAATTTTATATAGCTTGAACTTGTTTGACTTCAGCTCCCAGGCACTGGCTCTTATTATGCCTTGGTGTGCTAGATTAAAACACAAGACATACCTGCCTCTTTCTGCTTCTGTTAGACTTTTCTTCAGTGACTAACTGCCCTTCTCTTTCATTTTCTCCTGGTATAGTCTATTCTCCAGATCATGTACCATTTGCGTGAAACTTAAACTGTGTTTAAGAGAAGTTAAGCCAGTTTTTCCAAGGAACCTTGTTAAATTGTCAACGCTAGAACAGCACAGTTCTAGAACCATTAATAACATAAGACAGCAGTGTCGCTTTGGCTACTTCTGCCTGCTACGTGCCTAAACACAGCTCTCCAATTTCATATTAACTGTTATTCTGCCACAGCATGGGTACAGGAACTCTTGTTCAGCACATTCTTCATGTTTTACCTGGAGTTGCCTGGCTGGGTCCTTTAATCCTCTCAGAGTTTGGAGGATGGGAGAAGGATGGTTACTCTGGTTTTGTTTGTGCGTGACTTTATTACAAGTCTCTGCTAAGAAACAGAATAAAGTCACCAAATTATACCATTGCGCCTCCAAACCTAATGACCCAGAAGGAGTTCTGCTGTCGATGGGCCTAACTCAATAGGCACCACTGAAAACAATGGAGTCCCCCAGTGTGTGACCAAAAAAGAAATAACAACATTTTAAGGAATGTAGCAACTGCAGAAGCTCAGTAACCACTTATGAAACCAACCATTTGAATTTTTTGTTTACAGGCAAAAAGAGCTCCAGCAATAGAGTCAGTGAGTGTGAGATTTCTGTTGTTTCAATTATGCCTTTCTTAGGTTTGCCTTGTTTGGTTTAGCACAAGTTCTGCACAATACATCTAAACCCTATTCTGCAAAAGACAGCAGAGAGGGAGTAACTGAAGCCATTTAAAAACTAAAGGAGCTGGAAGCTGAATGTGTGTGTCAGCCGAGCCCCACGGTAAGCCATAGCCTTTTACAGCTAAAATGATTGCCGCAGGAGCAGAGTACGGCTCACGAAAATCCACGTTACCTGGCAGAAATCCATGTGATCCTGAGCGCACACTGACTAAGAAATTAGCTGAGATGAAGTTGGAGGAATGCAACCCCTGGAAGTTCCCAAAAAAAGAACTTCCAGAGGTTGGAATTCTTCCTTCTCACTGTCATAGCCCTTCATTAGCACAGATCATGGCAAGAGGGAAAAGATGAAAGCAGTTCAGCTCCAAAACCACTACTTGGGATATGACAGAAGCAAATATCATGCACTATTTGCACTGTAAACCATTAGCAGTAGTTTTCCAACAAGCAAAGCAAGTTAAAAAAGAGACTAACAACAACAAAGCTGGGCCGCTTCAGAGCATGCTGCAGGCTTCTCTACGCTGGAGTGTCTTGAGCTACCAAGTCCTCACGCTGCAGGGTAACACCAGATGGGCATCCTACCCCCCAGTGAAAAGGTCCGTCACCAAAGGCTGTATCAGGCTGGGTCCAGGGCTAGGCTGGCAAAACTACTCAGAGCCTGGTTCGAAGGCAAGCCCAGCCGCCACGCACTGTGCTGCCAGCCACATGCACTTAGTGGCTGCGCTTAGGAAGAACTGAGCTCTACACAAACACCAGGATGAGTGCTGCAGTGACCAGTCCCACACCAGCAAGAGTGGCTTCCCAAAGCTCAGGTCTGCATCCCCTGTATGTCACTGCATTTCCTTCAGTGTGGAAAAGCAAAGTATCTTGTTTCTGTGTAATTGAATCCCAGCCATGTATATACAGCTAATGACTAGTTACACCACACGTAATGAAGAGTCACGTTTTGCTAATTGCATAGAAAATAAACAAGCTAAAAAAGAAAACAGTTACTGGCTTTGGTAGGAATCTCTCTTGACCTTCCTTCTCGACTCAGATCCTTGATCCTTGATGCTTGACTGCTATGCATTACAGTCACTGTTGGGTGCATGCACAGCCTGCTGTGGTTTTGCTTTCCCTTTAATGCCCTCAGGATCATGGCATGTGGTGCAGCCGTGGCAGAGGACCTATCCTCAGGTTTTACTTCTGAGGTACAGGTAGAGTTTGTCTAAAACAGACATGCTATGGCAGAGCTATGAAGAAACCTTACGCTCTCAGCACTGGAAGGGGAACCATTCTTTGTACATACAGTGAGAACTGTGCAATTCTATAACAAGCCCTGCTATTTGCTTATTAATACTGCCAAAGCATAACAGTTTATAATGCAATTGCAGTTTATTCTGCACAGGAATGATAAAAAATATTACTCCTGCCTCAGAAAGTTCACATCCAAAGAGGCTGACAAATACAAGCAAGAGCACGAAGGAATGATGAGCCTGTGCCACTCTGTACAGCAGCAGCAGCCTTGGCACAACTGCAGTGGTTGGCAGGACAGAAAGTGGGGAAGAGGCAGGGAGAGACCTGACACACATACACAGCATGTTCTGCCTCTGCTCAGAGCTAAGGGAATCCCTCACATTTCCGTATCAGTGCTTTTACTAAAGAAGAAAAACAAATCCCTCCTAAACATCATCTGGTGACCTGCCTCCCTCTGCTCTCCTATAGCCTGAGGTAAGCACTGTGTCACAGCAGTGTCTCCAGAGCTGACACAGTGCCCTGCACATCCCTGTGCATGTGGGCACTGCGGGTCCCCTCTTCCAGCGAAGCAGAAACTCATCAGTTGTTTCAGTCATGGCTGGACAGGGCCATTTTATGTGGAGAAGTGGAGGGAGAAGGGGAAAAAGAAGGGTGGGGACAAAAAAGAGACAAATAAAAAGACTTATAAGGGACTTACGCTGACAAGTGGCAGCGTCCATGTGTCCTTACAAAAACTCTCAGCAAACCCCAGCATCTGGTAGTTCAGCTGTGGGTTTCCGCTGTTTATTTTTCTATTCCAGTGCTCTCATCCCTATGCACTGCCTGTGCCTGGCTCTGTTAAGCATTCCAAATGCTACAGAGCATAATTGAAAGAATAAAAACCCCAGGCTCAGCATCAGGCATGTACAGAAAAAAACGAAACTGCTTAAATCCTTTCTAAAATTGAGGAGAACACAACACCAGGCAGGGCTGAGGTGAATGCAGGCTAGGAGTGCCAAGACTTACCTGAACTGGTGATGGCACACAGGAACACCAGGGTCAAACAAGTACAAACCATGACCAACCCTTTGGATACATAGGGAGGAGCAGTTAGAGGAGCAGTTACCCCAGTGAGCTGTCCAGAGGATGGATCCTGCTCATCGGGTTCTCTTAATTTCAAAGAGCTTTTGCCTTTCTCTATTTCTTTCCTCCCTCTTTGCCTTCATACTGACAATCTCAATTACAAAACCCAACATAAGCACCCTGCCTCTGCTGCTTACTGTCTGCCTACTTGAAAATTCAGTCTCTGACACCACTACATGGATGATGGGACTCTTCATCAGGGAATGTAGTGCTAGGACAAGGGGCATTGGGTTCAAACAAAACCAGGCAGCTCAGGCTGCATATAAGGAAGAAGTTCTTTACTGTGAGGGTGGTGAGGCACTGGAATGGGTTGCCCAGGGAAGTTGTGAATGCTCCATCCCTGGCGGTGTTCAAGGCCAGGCTGGATAGAGCCTTGGGCGACCTGGTCTGCTGTGAGGAGTCCCTGCCCATGGCAGGGGGGTTGGAACTAAGATCCTTTCCAATCCAAACCATTCTGTGATTCTGATGAGTCATCAAAGGTAGCTCCATGCAGATAAACAGACTGCAGCACCTTCAGTCTGCTTCTTCCTTCCACTCTCACTTTGAACAGTCCTTATCATGAGGTATCCATAACAAATACTTCATCTCTGACTTGGAACTCTCAGCCCTCACTTCACTTCCAGGCCTTTCTGTAGAATACCCCTAAGGCAATGCCTTTGTGATCTACCCGCAGTGCCACCTCGTCCATCCAGCTCCCCGTTACCTTTGTTGCTATCATAGAATCATAGAACAGTTAGGGTTGGAAAGGACCTTGAGATCACCCAGTTCCAACCCCCTGCCATGGTGAGGGACACCTCACACTAAACCATGTCACCCAAGGCACTGTCCAATCTGGCCTTGAACACCGCCAGGGATGGAGAATTCACAACTTACTTGGGCTACTGCTAATAAATCATCGAATCACAGAATCATAGAATAGCAAGGGTTGGAAAGGACCTTAAGCTCATCCAGTTCCAACCCCCCTGCCATGCGCAGAGAACCTCCCACTAAACCATGTCACCCAAGGCTCTGTCCAACCTGGCCTTGAACACCACCAGGGATGGAGCATTCACAGCTTCCCTGGGCAACCCATTCCAGTGCCTCACCACCCTTACAGTAAAGAATTTCTTTCTTATATCCAGTCTAAACTTCCCCTGTTTAAGTTTAAACCCATTACTCCTTGTCCTATCACTCCTCTTATGTTATCTTTATTAACGTAATATTCCCCCGCTCATGCTCATGCAGAACAGTGTAGGAATAAACTAATATGCAGGGACAGTAAGGATGAAAAAATGCAAGGTGGGTACGGCTGTTCTCCTGAAATACACAAGCCCATGCAGCTATGATTAAAAAACATGGGAACCCTGAGCTCTATGTGTACTTGGTGAAGATTTCTCTCTTACAACTCTGGCAGAGCTACACTTGCAGAGCTCACCACGTGGCACCCAGGTCGTTGCTGTACCACCCCTGCAACGCACTATTTTCCCACTATTCCAACTCCATAGCTCAGTCAGGAAAGGAGCAGGGGTCAGTGCCTGAAAGGCAGAGTTTAGAAAGAATCCCAAAGTTGAGGCTCTGCTTCTTTATGCTTCAGTCTGGGGAAGCCACATTCTGCATCCAACCAGCAGCACCAGAGCTGTTAACTGCAACCAGTGACAATCACTGGAGAAGCATATTCAGTGACAATTCATTCTCTGCAATTATTCCTCTGTTCTTGTAAAAGTCACCTAAATGCTGTGCTCACAGCTACAACAAGAACATACCCTTCACTTTCAGAGATGCATGATATTGAAAGCAGATGTACCAAACCGAACCTCTCTTTTTTGCAATGTACTGTAACTGGTTTTAAAATGTGACTCTGGTACAATGCATGTCAAACAGTCAAATCCAAGGTAAAAAGTGTTGCCAAAACAGGAAGACAAATGAAGTTTAAAATCAGTTTTGACAGATTAAATGGAGACTCTTTGAATCATAAATCAGACGGTCAGTCTCTGGGAAGTCAATAATGAATGTATTTTCTCTCCATAT
The DNA here is from genome assembly GCA_025447955.1 of Psilopsiagon aurifrons. Classification (NCBI taxonomy): domain Eukaryota; kingdom Metazoa; phylum Chordata; class Aves; order Psittaciformes; family Psittacidae; genus Psilopsiagon; species Psilopsiagon aurifrons. The sequence goes on from JAOEHY010030884.1 coordinate 94,730, forward strand.
TTATTATCCCAAAGATACCTGGGAAACCAAGCCAACATCAAAACCAAATTTGTACCTCGGTGTCTAAAATACTTCACCCAAGTGGCAGTGAAAGTATGAGCAAGTTCATCTCCCATTATTTGCTTGTTCTGAAGACAGATGAAGGACTAATATTTGTACAAAAACCAGACAGCTTCCCCTGCTCAAAATCATTCTCTAAACTAAACATTTGAGCTCAGTGCATTTTCGATATCGTGCAACTCGGTGTTCACAAACCAGTGGATATCTGCATCGTGGTTTTTAAGGGTTATGAGCAAATGGGGGTCTGTTTCAAATCGCTTTTTTCTGGGGAGGGGGGAATAATGTTTCAGATGGGAAAAAACATAAGGAAACAAAACCTTACTCTATCTTCTGTGCAATCTGGTTGGTTACCTTGGGTCAATTTCTTCATATGTAAAACGATGCATGCAAATAAAATCAAACCAAAACAAAGAAGGCAGAGAAAAATGTTTTCCAAGCTTTGCAACAGAGTCCTTACAGTGTTTATACAAATAGTAAAGTCTGGCTAAAATAAGCATGTGACAGCTCTGCTGCTTTCAGACACGACTCCTATCTGCCATTTATTCCATGTAGGCAGAACTGGGTGCCCAGGCAGAGCCCCAGTGAAATCCCTGGGGCAATGCATGAATGCAAAGTTTTGCTTGCACACATGCCATTGCTAGATTAGATCTTGTGTGTTGTGCACTCCTTCCATGCTCACTCAACGCGCTCCCACTGCAGCTGGACAAATCTAAATAGTAACTGTCCTGCAGGAATTAGTTACTACAGAATACTTATTAAACAGAGGCCTAAGAAATCTGTGCACTAAAACACAACTTTCACCTCCTGGCTTTTTTGGGTGTGCATGTATTACAAATCAGATTCCCCAGTCTGCTGGCATGGATTTTGTTTGGACATGACTGAATTCTCCAAAGAGAACAACGTCTATCCAAAATGGATTCCCCAACAGTTGGACACTTTTAAGACAGGGTGCTGGGCCATCTTGTCTAGATTGGGTATTAGGAAAAAATTCCTTCATTGAAAGGGTTGTCAGGCATTGGAACAGGCTGCCCACAGCAATGGTGGAGTCACTGTCCCTGGAGGTACTTAAAAGATGTGTAGCTGTGGAACTTAGTGACGTGGTTTAGTGGTGCGCTTGGCAGTGCCAGGTTAGCGATTAAGACTCGAGGAGCTTAAAGGTCTGTTCCAACCTAAACGATTCATTGATTCTCTTGACTCTGTTTTTGACGAGAAAGGTTGGGAAAGGTGATCCTTGAGACCCTTCTGACCTGTGATTCTATGATCCTGTGATGATTCAAACTGCAGCACCTGACAGTCGACTCAGCAAGGATTAAAGGAGGAGAAATAGCTGTCACAGCAGCCTCTGAAATCGTCAAATCAGGAGGGGGAAGGCTGGATTTGCACATACATCTGTAAACATGTAAGTGCCAATACAAACATTAGCATTTGGGAATACTGCATAGATTCAGAGCCCTGTAGAGATTAACACCATTACGATAATCTAGACATATGGTGAAATAGAGTTCTCTTCAAACACATTTGATACCAATTCATGGAAACGGTTCTGCAATTTCTCTCAAACAACTATTGTGAATTTTAGTTCATCTGTGAAACCAAATCAGGAATAATCATTAAATCTCACCAGACCATCTATGATTTTGTACACAGTACTGAAATAACACAGAAAACATTTTCTCTCAGCTGCTTAAGATCGCAGCACCCTCAGAAGTGATATCATACATTAGTTACTATAAGGTGATTTTTATAAACACAATCACATAGTGATTTTATGTAAGCAGATGTATGCAGCAGCCTGACTGCAACTCTCAGAGGAAAGAACGGCCACAGCAGGATGGGCAGTTCTCACAGGCCTGCAGGGTGACATCCTGCCATCACCCTGCCCTGGGCTCAGCCACATCCAGCAGCAAAGAGCCTTTCATCAACATCCGAGCCTAAGAAACAGCCATCTACACAAGCAGTATTTGCATCCTCTGCAAAGTAGCCAATATCTACTAAATATAGCTCTGCTTTGACCCTGACATAAGACAGTGTTGGTTCTACTCCCAGCACAGGGCACTCAACATCATCCATTACCTCAAATCAGTATGCACCATCACCGGCACTGGTAATTACTGCCAAATTCTCCTAATCCACAGATATTAGCATTTAAATGACAGATACTTGAGTTTCAATCCTATCACACACATCTCTATATAAGTAAAGTTCATTTGGAATTCAACAAAATGCCAGGAGGCTTGTGAAAGTCACTACATAAATCATGTGGAAGGGGGGAAATACACAACACAGAGACAAGCAGAACTTGTTTTCTTTGTAAAACAGCATTTTTCATAGTTTGTGGTACCACATTCCTGCGTTCTTTTGAATATAACATTTGAGTTAAAACTAGGATTTTAGTCAATGTGAGGTTTTCCTTTGCAAATTCTTACCTTAGGAGACAAATTATGTTATTTTCTGGATCACTGAACTGCTCTTCACAAAACCAACCCTAAACAATATGCTTTGTAAACTAAAAAGCAAGCTCAAAGCAAGCCACTCATTGCAAGATCCTGTACCTTGCCTATAAGCAGTGCAAGTACACTGCAGCACAAGGAAAGCAGCAGGGCCCCATTTCATTAGCATCAAAATTAATTGTTTTGCAACACGGAAACCTCAATACTGTTGGCTTCAGCTATTTTACAGATACAGCAGTCAAAGGCAAAACTGGGAATGAGAAGTGTTCCTTCTATAAACAGAGTTGCTTAGAAACCCTGTATTTTTAATAACCTAGCGCTCTAAATTCAGCGTGGCCTGTCAGTATGGGATTTCAGCACAAGACACAGAGGTATTTTGAGGCCAGTTCTCTAATTTGCACTGTACCATATACAGAGTTGCTCACTGCGATACAGTGACATGACCAGTTGGGATAAGGAGTCAGGAAACTGAGGACTTGCTCATTACCACACTGCCTGAAATCTCCAGTCCTAAAGTCAATCTCCTTCTACTAGTGATGTTCAAGTAAGAAACAAGACAGACAAGCCTTACACCAAGACAGCTGAAATGTGTAGAACAGGAGACCAAAAAAGAAGCAAAGGGACAATGCATTTGAAAAATTACATATTCTACACGAAAGTTAAAAGATAAAATCAATAATAAAACAAAAATTCAGTACAGTTATTTGGTTTTGCCAGAAAAAATATGGTGCATTTGCTTAAGTAAGAATAAATATGGTGTATTTGCTTAAATACATCCTTTGTTCTTAGAAAAAACAAACCACCAGATGTAGCCACTCTCTGCTAAGTGGTACCTGACAGCTTACAGGATGCTGCTGAAGCATACAGTCACATCTGGTCCCAGGATCTTCATTGTGTTTCATTCTCTCCATCCTGCTACACTGCTTCCTTACCTGTTAAAGTTTTAAAGTTAGAAAGTTTTCTCTTCTTTAGAGGGCCCTGGAAGAGCTGCTTCAGCTCGAGCAGCAAGGGTTGTACTGAGGGAGATGTGATTTTGATAAAATCGAACAGGATTTCTCAGGGACATCTGTGTTTTTTCCAAGCTGTACAAATATCTGGGAATGAGATTTGTGTTGGTAATGAATTTTTATTAATGAGGAACACTGGACCAAGTTGCCTCTGAATTGTGAGGCAAGAATGCAAGGCAGAACCAAGGACTACTTCTGAGCTCTCCCAGACATAATCATTCATGTTTTTATTAGAAATTAATTATGAACAACAATTTAAAATACTCAGGGAACCAAATCCTGGCCTTGCAGCCAAACCCTTCTTTAAAGTCTATGAACTTTTTACCTGATCAACAACCGAATCAGATATGAGCATGGATACTGGGATTTTACCCTTGAGTTTTACCTTGACTGTACCTACTTTGATTGCCATTGTTTTCCCTCTAGCGCTTCCACCCATCACAGATCTTTGGTCACATCCCAGCAATATTACTTCATCACCCTGCAATCTCTCTGTGCAGCTGGCCAGCAGGTTGGGCTCGGATAGAAATATACCATTCGTAGCCCTAAAGGATGCACTGTTCTTGCAAGGATAAGCTCATAACTACCTATAAATGTCCCTTCTCCTCCTCATCCAAAGAGATGGCAAGTCTTGCCGTCTTGCCAGGAAAACATTACGTCTAAAAGCTGACACTTACTTTGACCCTGACCCTCTAAGGCATGTTACATCTTGTTCTTCAGCCATCAACTTTTAACATCTATTGTGTAATTCTGAAACAGTGATGCTTTCAGAAGATACCAAAGGCCACGGTTTTATTGCAATGTGACGCACATTGAAATCGATGATGGGGCCTCAGTTTGAACAAAACAACACACTTGCACATATAGTTTATAGGCTTTAGCAGAGGGGCTCTAACTTGCCATGAGTTAACAGCGTGCCATGGACATTTCTGAGCATTTCACTGCTAAAAGTGTCCTAAGGATTCTCCACTAAAGCCTTAGTGTTTTTTCAAACAGAACTATGCAACAAAACCTGCTTAATTACACAGCAACAACAGGCATTACCGATATGTGAGGGTTAAATTCTCTCTCCTGGTGTAGTGCTTGAGGTTGCTCTGTTGATTCTTTAATAAGGATGCTAGAAGAAAAATTTACAGTCTGCCAAGGCAGTCCTTAAACATCATCAGGATATTCTTCCAAGTAAGGTTATTGATTTACCTCAATCTCATCTCTTCTCTAAGAAAGCACATTGGCTCACAGTGATCACAGTGAGGTTTGCATGAAAATTGCCTTTTACTGAAAGCAAGTCACAACAATGGACTCATAGATAAATGTAACAAGATGCAACACAAAGAGAGCACATCCTGCCAGAAATTACTTCTTTTCCCTTACATTTTCATCTTGGTAATGATTGAGTAGATTGGGTAAATCTGAAGATTTATCTATTTCTTTATTAACTTGGTAGCAATGCAGCAGAGACCAAGATTTTCTTAATATAGTCCTTTTTTTTTTTTTTTAAGATACTTTCTGTGGAGAAAAATGATTGCTAATTCCCCAAATATCTTAAAAATCTTCAGAACCACACATAATTCTTTGCCAAAGCCAACAGAGCCAGAATTTCCACGGATGAATCAGTACTGTTGCCACACTAACTTCTGCTTTGAACTTGACAAGTCTTGCAAGCAAATCAGCATTGAACAGTCAGGTTTTGGTGGGAAATGTCCATGAAAGCCTCAGGCACTGAGAAAGTGCTCCTGACACCCAGCAAGCTGTTGTTTCACTGCAATCAGTGCCTCCCAGATGCTCCAGGATGGTATTAGTGCTACTAGCTGCTAGGATGCCAACTGCTCGTCTAAACAGCAAACAGAGGCCCTGCTTACACAAAGTAAGTGCGCACGCATGCACAACTAAGTGCTGGTTTTGGAGGTTAGCTTCTTAACAACAGCTACTAACTGCAATGCAGGAAGACTGCACTCCTCTAGAATAAGAAACAAACATGTAACCAAACTGCAAACACCACTTTATGATCAGTTCATGTCAGATTACAGGAATGAGAAACAACCTCTGTATTGGTGGGTTATATGCAACAGAACAGGCAAACCAAGAAGCAACACCGAGTCTCCAAACCACAGATTCTGTACATGAACTGATCAGTACAAACTCAGGCTGAGACAGTTCCAGCAAGATGAAATAAACCTTACAGATTCCTCTAAGTTTTACTGGATTATCTCAATGCAGAACACACTAGGATGGCCAGCTAACAAAAATGATGGATGAAATTATAGGCTTTCAGGGATTCATAGAACTAGGCTTACACATACTCCATATAGTTTACTATTCTTTCAAAAATGACCCTTTATGGTCTGAATCTTTCAGGCCTTCCTCTCAAGCTCAGTATTTCCATCACAGCTGATGTCTTCTAGTGTTAGTTTCTTAGGACACCTTCATTAGGGTAGGGTTTGGGCACTTTTAGGCTTTCCTCCATCAATGCATGATTTATCTTCAAGATCTGCGTTGCCTATGTCCACTTTAAGGCCTGGAAGGTAGGAGGGTCCTTGGATTACAGCAAAGACTGAAGTGCTGGAGCTACTAACTCACATTCTGGGTGGTACTCCAAACAAGGCAAGTCCCTGAATTCAGCCTACACTTTATGTCTCTCTGGTTAAGCAGGAGTAACAGCACTTCTGGATCTCACAGGGATCCTTGTAAAAGAGATATATTAAAGGCTAAGAGATACCCAAGTTCTACGGGACCATACAATCACCCTGCATAGAGAAGTTACAGTCAAAGCATTGCTGTCTGGCCACCCTCATTTCAATGCTTTATGTATTTGCTGGCAAGACCTGATATAAAGTCTCCACTAAAGGCATCTTAAAATACAGCCAGAGAGCACACAGGGGATTGCATGATCTTTGTCAGGAAGAAGTCTGGATAATTCAAACAGGCTCTAGAATTGCAATGCATATATATTTTGTGATACTCACTGGAGCTAAGCCTGAACTCTGACTCTCCCTAATCCTCTGCTGTCACTGCCAGACAGGAGAAACCTTCATGATCATTTTTAAAGCAGAAGGAAAGGACCTTTGAAGCATCTCAGAGAATCATCAGTACAAGTGTGTGTGCGTGTGTGTGTCCAGATATGCCTCCTATCACAAATAAACCAATGTAAAGGCAAAAGAAAAGGGAGAAAGTCAGCTCTTTAGAGTACGCTTCCATACCTTCGACAATCTGTCTTCACATCTGGCAAATTAGCTTAGACTGCACTGCCTTGCATGCTGCAAGGCCCATTCCCTACCAGATTATCAGTCAGTAAAAGAACGGGTAGTCAGAGCCCTACCAGAGCACATTTCAGCAAGGTTTTCTGGGGGAAATACACTGGATTTAGTGCTCAGAGGATACAACGACTGAGAAGTGCTCTCTGGGAATCAGAGTTTTGATGGGGGCAAAATAATAGCTCAAGCCAAGGAGCAGCCATACATGGGCCACAGTGTGGTCAGCCCCAAGGCTCTGTCAAATCCGAGAGCTGGGCCTATGTGAAAGTCAAGCTTCAGACAACAATTTAACACATCTTGCAGTGTCAGATTTCAGACATTTCTCATTCACCTTAAGTTGTGGCCTAGTCACATTTTCATGGTTGCATCCACATGGAAAAACAATAGGAAGGGACAAAAGGAATGGAAAGAAGAGGAGCCCTGGAGTCCCTGTCACCACTTTCTCCCTCCCTTTCCCCAGCTAGTTCCCTGTTGGGTCATCCCAGCCCTCCCATCCCATCCCTCACACCCTTATTTACAAGCCCTCAAGGCCTGTCATCACCAGGGAGGCAAACTAGCACATCCACCCCTCCAGCCTGCACTGGGAATACAGAATGTCTGTAGTCTCCATGCCCAACAAAATGACTGCTGCTAGCAGAATCTCATAGGAAGAAGGAATGGCTGCACAACATGTTCTGTTCCACGACTGTCCAGAGATTAAGAATATACCCAGGCCATGGCCTTTAATCACAAACCTCCCATCAATCAGTGACTGTTACAGATTCCAGCTGAGAAGAAAGCCAAGCACATCAGCCTTCACTCATAGTCTCTGACCAGGACTCAGATGGAGATCCTCAAACTGTTGACATTAGGGAAGGTGGGAAAGGAGCTTTCTCTAGACGTGGATTGATTTTCTAGTGCTCATGGAACAAAAACAGCTGAGAGAAAACGCTTGTTTTAAAAGGAGGACACCCCTCTTCCCCTCTCAGTTCCTCTCCTTTCACTTCATCCAGTTTAAAGGACTGTGTGATTCTGGGATCGACACTGAGTTTCAGGTTCTATATTCTTCTGGAGAATGACCATAGGGAAATGAACCACTCAAGTCAATAAAGCCCAAACCTATGGGAGACTTGCTATTTCCTTTCTCCTTTTTGAGCACTCAGGGAAGGAAAAGAGGATGATTTTGCTGAGGGGAGTGCTGTGGTTCAGGAGAGAGTAGAAGTTAATATCCCAAATGTTTATTCTACAAGAAATCCTCTAAGGAAGGATATTTCTTCAGTGGAGCAGCAGGAGCATTTTTGAAAGTCCAAGGAAAGTAACAGGGAAATACCTACACGTTCTGAAATCCGAAATGGATAAAGAAGATTAAATTGGGTCTCATTTCTCTGTGAACTGGGGGAAAAAAAAAAAAAAGCTATATTTGAAGTAAAAGAAAACAGAAAATCTCAGAGATCTAGAATTCTACCACACAGATAAGCATCTACCAGGTGGCAAGTTCTAAGTTACTACTTATCAAGGCACTTCATACTGTCTTGTACAGGCACTGTCCTTAAGTAAGTGTAACCTAATTTAAGGTAGCTTTCCTTCAGGAAAGGAGAGCTAAAGTACCTTCCATTGACAAGAAGGTGCTGCAGGGTAAGAGTGTGCATATGGTTACTCACAACTGAGCAAATGACACACAGTGATTTGTTATTCTCTAGCAGCTTATGCTGATGCCAAAGCCCTGAGGCCCAGTGCCCCCATGAACACTTCTGCTCCAATCCACAGGCTGTTAAAAAGAGCTGAAACATCAACACAATAGCAGTGTGTCTCCTAGCAGTCAGAAACATTCATGCACCTCAGGAGCAATGACTGTACACATGGAACTATTAGAAACAGAGCCGAGGAATGTACATGAAGATATACATTCTTGGAAACCCGGTACAGGCTAGGAAAAAACCTTGGGAAAGAAATACTGTCTGCTCAGCCATTCTCACACTGTGCTGTCTGAATGGCTGCCCGACCTGTCCAGGATGGCTCTGTTACTATGCCAGCCGAGCAACATACAGAGCCCCATGACTGCTGCTGGGGCTAAATTTGTCCTCCTTTTACAGAAATACATGCACAGCAGAGTCATACAGAACCATAGAATAGTTCGGGTTGGAAAGGACCTTAAGCTCATCCAGTTCCAACCCCCTGCCATGGGCAGGGACACCTCACA